>JARBWK010002409.1:0-15181 GCA_030556195.1 Anolis apletophallus
TGCGGATCAGGAAACAGGACAAGGCTCCCGCAAACCAATGCGGCCCAAGAAACAAGGCAAATGCAAGGCAAGGCTTGATGACCACGGCTGGCTTGTGGTCCCACTCCGCTTCACGCCTGTTCAGGAACGACGTGGCCGGGAACTGAGGATGCGTTCCCACGGACCCTATACTTAATCCGTCGGCCGAGGTCCGCGACGCCCAGGCTCCTTCGTCTCCAATCTCTGCTCACGGACCTCGGTCGGTCTAGGACCTCGACCAAGCCCTCCCTGCTAGACTCGATGTCTCGTCTCCCATCGAAGGAGCGACCTTGCCTCTCGGCAGCTGTGTCGCTATCTTCCTGAGAACTTTCCTCCCTGGCACTTTCCCACTCGGGTTCGTCCATGTTTACATTCTCGGGCTCTTGGGAATTCTCCCCCCGGGTGTTCATAACTCCCTTCGCTGCTTCCCATCTCCACCTGGTGATCGGAATCTAGCTGGGCCCAAACAACATTTCATCCCACCAGAGGGGGATAAGGCAAAGGCCTGAGGCAGTCGCCAACACGAACATTCCTACACTCTAAACTGCCAGAGGGGGAGAAGGCAAAGGCCTGAGGCAGTCGCCAACACGAACATTCCTACACTCTAAACTGCCAGAGGGGAGAAGGCAAAGGCCTGAGGCAGTCGCCAACACGAACATTCCGACACTCTAAACTGCCAGAGGGGGAGAAGGCAAAGGCCTGAGGCAGTCGCCAACACGAACATTCCTACACTCTAAACTGCCAGAGGGGGAGAAGGCAAAGGCCTGAGGCAGTCGCCAACACGAACATTCCTACACTCTAAACTGCCAGAGGGGGATCAGGCAAAGGCCTGAGGCAGTCGCCAACACGAACATTCCTACACTCTAAACTGCCAGAGGGGGATCAGGCAAAGGCCTGAGGCAGTCGCCAACACGAACATTCCTACACTCTAAACTGCCAGAGGGGGAGAAGGCAAAGGCCTGAGGCAGTCGCCAACACGAACATTCCTACACTCTAAACTGCCAGAGGGGTGAAGGCAAAGGCCTGAGGCAGTCGCCAACACGAACATTCCTACACTCTAAACTGCCAGAGGGGATCAGGCAAAGGCAAAGGCCTGAGGCAGTCTAAACTGCCAACACGAACATTCCGACATTCTAAACTGCCAGAGGGGGAGATGAAGGCAAAGGCCTGAGGCAGTCGCCAACACGAACATTCCTACACTCTAAACTGCCAGAGGGGGATCAGGCAAAGGCCTGAGGCAGTCGCCAACACGAACATTCCTACACTCTAAACTGCCAGAGGGGGAGAAGGCAAAGGCCTGAGGCAGTCGCCAACACGAACATTCCTACACTCTAAACTGCCAGAGGGGATCAGGCAAAGGCCTGAGGCAGTCGCCAACACGAACATTCCGACACTCTAAACTGCCAGAGGGGGAGAAGGCAAAGGCCTGAGGCAGTCGCCAACACGAACATTCCTACACTCTAAACTGCCAGAGGGGGAGAAGGCAAAGGCCTGAGGCAGTCGCCAACATGAACATTCCTACACTCTAAACTGCCAGAGGGGGAGAAGGCAAAGGCCTGAGGCAGTCGCCAACACGAACATTCCTACACTCTAAACTGCCAGAGGGGAGAAGGCAAAGGCCTGAGGCAGTCGCCAACACGAACATTCCGACACTCTAAACTGCCAGAGGGGGATCAGGCAAAGGCCTGAGGCAGTCGCCAACACGAACATTCCTACACTCTAAACTGCCAGAGGGGGAGAAGGCAAAGGCCTGAGGCAGTCGCCAACACGAACATTCCTACACTCTAAACTGCCAGAGGGGATAAGGCAAAGGCCTGAGGCAGTCGCCAACACCAACATTCCTACACTCTAAACCTGCCAGCGGGGGAGAAGGCAAAGGCCTGAGGCAGTCGCCAACACGAACATTCCTACACTCTAAACTGCCAGAGGGGGAGAAGGCAAAGGCCTGAGGCAGTCAGCCACAATGCTATGATAACCCTGGGAGCTGTGATTTCACAAACCAGGCCTCGGGAGCTGCAGGGCCGTCCAAGGCTCATCCAGGTGGGCAAGGGCCACATTCCCAAGGCCAGCCCTGGGGCAACTGCCCCCCCCTTCCTCCAGGACGTGTTTGGGACTCCAACTCCCAGAATCCCTCGCAGCAGCAGCCTCAGGCCCGCTCCTTCCCCCCTCAGCCGCATAAGCTGCGAGGAACTAGAACATAAGAACATAAGAACATAATAACTCTGGGAGTTGGAGTCAATTGAAAAAAAACAATTGAAACAAGAAGAAACAATTGAAAAAAATCACGCTAAGAGTAACTAGTTAGAGTGACATGCACCCTTAAATACCTTCCCCCACACCTTCCGACACAGCCGTCCCCGCCCTGCGCATTCCTACAGAGTGGTTCCCACCAAGGCTGGGAGCTCTATTTCTGTTGGCAAGTATTGTGTTTCTGCGTTGTGTGGTTTCTTTGTTTGAGGGATACATCACATGACGTGAACCCATTTATATAATAGATTATTATACGAGTTGAATAATAATAATAATAATAATAATGGGCTGCTGTGAGTTTCTGGGGCTGCCTGGCCATCGTGTCCCAGAGGCATTATTCCCTCCTGGTGTTTCTAGGGCAGCCTGGGCCTTTCTGTCAAGTGTTCAGCCAGGCTTTGAAGCTGCGAGGCCATCCAGTGCTGACCAAGGTGTCCAAGGGCAGCCCTCAAACCCAACTCCAGCAGGCAAGAGGTCCTCCTTCCTTCCTCCCTCCCTCCAGGAGATAAAGCCCGCTGGCCAAACTCCCCACAGACCGCACAACCCCTGAGGGCGATGCCTTGAGCCATAGGTGTGGGGGAAACGTCAGGAGAGAGTGCTGCTTCTGGAACAGGAGGGCCAGGCAGCCACACGGACAAACTCACAGCGACCCAGTAGTCGTAGTCGTAGCAGTAGTCTGGTTAAATGCTATGGTGACCCTGGGAGCTGTGCTTCCACAAGCCAGGCCTCGGGAGCTGCAAGGCCGCCCAGTGCTCACCCAGGAGGCCAAGGGCCACATTCCCAAGGGCAGCATGGGGCCTGGGGCCCCTCCCCCCTTCCTCCAGGACGTGTTTGGGACTCCAACTCCCAGAATCCCCTCAGCAGCAGCAGCAGCCCTTTCCTTCCCCCATAAGCCGCATAAGCACTCGAGGGAGTTGGAGTCCCAAGCGCGTGAGGGAGGCCGAGGCCTGAGCCAGGCCGGCACTCCGAGGCCACAGGGGGCGGCTCCTGGGGGAGGCAGGCAGGCAGGCCTGTTCGGGGAGGCCGCTGCGCCTCCTCTTCCTCTCCGCCCAGGGGGCCACTCCACCCCTCTCTCCGCCCCTCACCTCCTTCCGCCTCTCCGCTCCTCAGCCCGCAGCCTGCCTCCTCCAGTGGCAATGGCGCCTGCTGCTGCTGCTGCCAAGGGGGCGGGGCCCGGGCGACGTCACTCCCTCCCTCCCTCCGGAGAAGAGGAGGCGGCCAATGGGAAGCCAAGGGGCGGGGCCTCCGCGCTCCCGATTGGCCGCCCGCGACGTCCGTTGCCGTGTGCCGCCCTCGGCCCCGCCCCGCCCTTCCGCGAGCTCATTTGCATGCTTAAAGGGACAGCGGCCCATTCAGGGGACCCTGGGAGGGAGAGAGAGAGAGAGAGGCCCCCTGCCCGCCCAGGCCCACTCCTTGGCCCAGAGGGGGGGCTGCTGCTGCTGGCCCCCTCCCTTCCGCCCAGGAACCAGGACTCAGGGGGAGGGGGGCCTCTCTCTCCCCTTTGCTGGGAGGGGTGAGCTGGCCCCGGTTGTTTCCTGCCTGGGGTTCCCCTGCTTGTTGACTGTTGCTCTCTATTGACTCTCCTGAGCTGAGAGGGGGTTTTAAACACCAGGTTTGGTTCATGTCCGTGGTTTCCTCCTTTCTCTTGGAAGCCACCCCTCCCTCCCAACAAAGTTCCCCCCCCTTCTATTGAAAGCCAGCCCCTCCCTCCCAACAAAGGATTCCCCCGGCTAGGCAGCAACCAGCCAGGCTTTGAGCTGCAAGGGCATTCAGTGCTAGCACAGGGGCCCCTTGCCCCCAACAGGCGAGAGTCCTTCCTTCCTTCCTCCGCCCTGGGCCTCATTCCACAGACAGAGGTCAAGGCCAAGGTCTCCAACCCCCCCCCCCCCCCCGGCAGGAGGTCCCGTCGGGTCCGGCTCTGCCCAAGAGCCGGCATTGTCCGCAGTCACCTCCAAGGTCACGTGGCCAGCTAGACTGCATGGAGCGCCCTTACCATCTCGCCAGAGCAGCACCTATTGACCTACTCACATTTGCATGTTTTCAACCTGCCAGGTTGGCAGGAGCTGGGGCTGGCAGTGGGAGCTCACCCTGCTCCCCGGGTGCAAACCCGCGACCTGCTTCCCAGTTCTTCTCCCTCCTCCTCCTCTCCCTTTCCCCCCCTCCTCCACCCCCTTTGTTTCCCTTCAGTGTAGACCCCTGGTTCCCCCTCCCTCTGGGGACTCCCCCCCCACTCTCTCCGGCAGGCGAAGGGCCCCCATGCCTGGCCCCCAGGGGGCTTGCTGGGCCCCCGGTGACCCTGCCATGCCCCCTCCCCGCCGGGCCCGGGCAAGAAGGGAGCCAGTCCGGCCTAGCGCCTCCCCCCCCTCCGCCTGCCCTTCAGCTCCAGCATCAGCGGCAGCAGCCACAGGGGAAAAAGGGGAAGGGCCCCCCCTTTCGCAATGGGTGGGCGACCTCGGTGGCTAGGCTCCGGCCAGGAGGGGGGGGGGCTGGCAGGGAAGGTCGGGGAGGGGGAGGAAGCGCACGCCTAGTATCTATTTATTGACGCCACTGATATCCCGCCCTCCTCCTCACCCCCCCCCCCCCCGGGCAGGGGACTCAGGGCGGATCCCAATGCCCATGCACAGGCCAACATTCAATGCCCTTTGACATACGACATATAAGACAGACACAGAGGCAACAGCAGGGCCAGGGGGTGAAGCCGGCCAATCACCGCCAAGGCCACTTTGACCTGGGTGGGCTTCCTCGGCCAGTGGTGCCAAAGTGGAGGGAGGAGGGAGAGGCAGGCTGGGGGGCAGAGCAGGAATTATTTGACCCCCCCCCCCCCCCGGAGGAGCTGAAAATACGGGACACAAATTTTAGGGCCAACATAAGGGACATCCCGTATAATTCGGGACACGTGGCAACCCAACCTGGAATGACACTGACTCCAATTCTGGGCCGGGCAATTCCAGGGGAGACTGGCAAGCTGGGAGGCGTCCGGAGGAGGGCGACAAAAAGGACCAAAGTTCTGGAGGTCATGAATCCCTATGAGGAGCGGCATTGTGTTTTATTATGCTACGAGGGAGATGGGTCAATAAGTCCGTGACTTTGTGAATGTCCCACCTCTGAACTGAAAGGGCGACACGGCTCCTGTCAAGAGGCACCTGTCAGTCGACTCCTGTCAAAATCTGAACAAGCTGCGTCATTGAGTTTGTGTTTGACAGCCATTGACAGCAGACTACCGCCTGATTGGAGGAGAAAATGGAAAAAAGTGAATTTTGTGTGCTCATTAACCATAATTTTTCGTGTAAAAAAACCATCCCTCAAAACAAGGCTCAGCTTGATCAATACGATGGGGACTCTGCACCATCAATTTCAATGGAAAAAGTGTTTTACTGAATTTTGTTGTGGCCGTACAAGCACGGGAGATGCCGAACATCCTGGACGCCCAGTTGAGGTCTCCACACCCGAAACAATAGAAAAAATTCACGCTATGGTGTTGGCCGATCGGAGATTGAAAGCGCGAGAGATTGTGGAAGCCACAGGCATCTCACGTGGCTCAGTGGTTTCAATTTTAAATGATCACTTGGGTATGAGAAAGCTTTCCGCAAGATGGCTGCCGTGTTTGCTCAAAACCGACCACAAACGCAATCGTGTCACAACTTCGCAGGAGTGTCTGGCGCTGTTCAACCGCAATATGGACGGGGTTTTGCGCCGTTTCGTAACCGTGGACAGAACGTGGATCCACCACAACACACCAGAGACCAAACAGCAGCCAAAACAGTGGGTTCCTCGGGGTGAATCGGCGCCAAAGGCAGCCACGAGAAAGCTTTCCGCAAGATGGGTGCCGCGTGTGCCCTCCGAAACCCGTGCCCTTTGGAGACTTCCATGCTTCCGGAAAGCGTGCAAGACGCTCTTGTACCGGCAAGCTTTTGGGCCTGGAATAATGGCTGGACTCCCTTCTGCTGTGAATGTTGCTTTCTTGTTTGTTTGTTTGTTTATTTATTTCCACCATTTGTACCCCGCTTCTTCTCAACCCCCGAGGGAGGGGGGACTCAGAGCGGCCTCACAACGGCAACGATTCGATGCCACACAATATAAATATGATAAAAACAACAGTAAAGATTAAAATACATTAAAATACAACTAGAATTAAAATACATTATAATACAATTAACATTAAAATGCATCATGTGCATTCACCACAGTTAAAACACTATTGCATCCATAAGCATGAGGTCTTATCCACCAGTTTGCCATCTAACCCATCTAAAGTGCCGTATCGTGCTAAAGTGCACACGCTTGGTCCCATAACCAGGATTTCACTCTTTTTCTGAATGCCAGGAGGGATGAAGCTGATCGAATATCGGTAGGGAGTGCGTTCCACAGACGGGGGGCCACTACCGGGAGCGAGAGCAGGGCCTCCCCGGATGATCTTAAAGTACGAGGTGGCACGTAGCGGTTGATGCGTTCAGACAAGTAAGCGGGGCCAGAACCGTATAGAGCTTTAAAGGTCAAAACCAGCACTTTGAATTGAGCCTGGAAGTGGACAGGCAGCCAGTTTTGTGTCCTGGGCCTTTTACCAACAATGTTTCTGTAGGTGAGTTTGAAATTTCTTGAAGTTCTAATTCATGGGATTCTAGCTCTTCATTTATGTACAGGGCCACACCGCCACCATTTTTCCCTCTCCTGTCTTTCCTGTACAGTTTATAACCTGGAATCTTTGTGTCCCATTTGTTTTCCTCCGTCCACCAGGTTTCTGTTATGCCAATAGTATCAATATTTTTTTCTTTTGCCAAATATTCCAACTCCCCTATTTTTGTTCGAAGGCTTCTAGCGTTTGCGTACAGACATTTATATTTATTTCTCTGGTGCACTTTCAACTTTGGCTGTTTGTGAGAATTTGTAGAAGGCCTACCATGTCCTACCTCTCGACTACTACTATCTATCTTTTCTGTTGACTCAGCCATTTGTATGTGGATTTCGTCCTCCATACTTGGCATTTCACCCTCTCGAACTGGAAGCTGCCCGGCTCCTGTCGACTTTCCCCTAGGAATCAGTTTAAAAGCTGCTCTGAAATCTTTTTAATATTAATCGCCAGCAGTCTGGTTCCATTTTCGTTCAAGTGTAACCCGTCCCTTTTGTACAGATCTGGCTTTCCTGAAAATGTTCCCCAGTTCCTAACAAATCTAAATCCTTCCTCTCGACACCACTGCCTCATCCACGCATTGAAGCTCCTGAGCTCTGCCTGTCTGGCTGTCCCTGCGCGTGGAACAGGTAGCATTTCCGAGATTGCTACCTTTGAGGTCCTGGATCTTAATCTTCTACCTAGCAACCTAAATTTGGCTTCCAGGACCATCCGCTTAGCCTTCCCAATGTCATTGGTACCAACGTGTACCACGACCACTGGCTCCACCCCAGCACTATCTACCAGCCTATCTAGATGCCTCGTGATGTCCGCGACCTTTGCACCCGGCAGGCAATTTACCATGCGGTCATCACGTCCATCACAAACCCAGCTTTCTATGTTCCGGACAATCGAATCACCCACTACAAGAAGCCCACCTCCTACCATCCGTCGAGAAGTATCTAATTAAATACCCTAATTAGTACATATAATAAAAGTCAGTGTATGTGTGTATGTGTCAGCTTTCCGATTGGCTCCCACTTCCACAGGCCACTGTGACCCGCACGAATGACAGACCTGGACCACACTTGGACCACACTTGGTACACATAACCCCCACGACCCACTTTACGTCCTGGTGCCACTTAGGGGAGCATACACCACAAATGATGGGATTTCCAGTACTTTCATTTGCTTCGGCTCTCATAGACCACTGTGAAGCCCACCAATGACAGATCTGGGCCAAAGTTGGCACACAGAGCCCCCATGATCCACTCTACATCCTGGTGCGGATTTGGGGATAATGGACAATGGATGATGGGATTTCTAGTCCCTTCACTCACTTCCAGAGACAACTATGAACCACACCAATGACTGATCAAGTCCACACTTGGCACACAGAATTCCCATGACCCACTCTATATCCTGGTGTGGTTTGGGGGAGGATAGAAATGGACAATGGGAGTAGTAGTTCACCGGTATCCACTGAACCCTGCTAACATTGGATCTAGACTCAATTTGGATCACAGGCAACCAATGCCTTTCTCAAATGACCCGGGCAGCGCCGGGTCCCCAAGCTAGTAAATGTAATAAAACAGAATGTATACCTTAATAAAGCGGAATGTTTGTATGTGTGCGGAGGACAGGAGGGCGGGAGAGCGGAAGGGAGGAAGGGCGGATTTGTGGCAGTGTTCTGATTGGCAGCCACTTTCACAGGCCACAGCGACCAGCGCCGGTGATGGACCTCCACCAAACTTGGTACACATAACCCACCTAATCCCCTTTACGTCCTGGTGGGGTTTGGGGGACATGACCCACAGATTATGGGATTTGTAGTACTTTCAAACACTTTGGTTCCCACAGACCACTGAGCCCAACAAAAAGGACCAATACACACCATACTTGGCACACACAGCCCCCACTACCCACTCTACGTCCTGGTGCAGTTTGGAGGAGGGTGGACCATGGATGATGGGACTTGAAGTACCTCTACTCACTTCCCAAGTCCGCTGCGACCCTCAACCAATGACTGATCGAGACCAAACTTGGCACACATAACCCCCAGGACTGCCTTCACGTCCTGATGAGGTTCGGGGGAGGACTGACAGTGGATGATGGGATTTGTAGTACCTTTACTCATTTCCCAAGTCCGCTGCGACCCTCATCCAATTACTGATCGAGACCAACCGTGGCACACATAACCCCCATGACTGCCTTCACATCCTGGTGAGGTTCGGGGAAGGACTGACAATGGATGTTGGGATTTGTAATACTTTCACACACCCGTTCCCACAGACCACTGCGGCCCCCAACAAACACAGATAAAGACCACACTTGGCACACAGAGCCCCAGTGACCCACTCTACATCCTACTGCAGTTTGGAGGGGGGCAGAACATGGATGATGGGACTTGCAGTACCTTCCCTCACTTTCCTAGACTGCTACAAACCTAATCCTATGACTGATCAACACCAAACCTGGCACACAGAGCCCTCATGACACACTCTACATCCTGGTGCAGATCGGAGAAGGGTGGACCATGGATGATGGGACTTGAAGTTCCTCTACTCACTTCCCAAGTCCGCTGCGACCCTCATCCAATTACTGATCAAGACCACACTTGACCACACTTGACACACATGACAATGGATGATGGGATTTGTAGTACTTTCACACCCCTCTGTTCCCACAGACCACTGCGGCCCCCAACAAACACCGATACAGACCACACTTGGCAGACAGAGCCCCAGTGACCCACTCTACATCCTACTGAAGTTTGGAGGGGGGCAGAACATGTATGATGGGACTTGCAGTACCTTCCCTCACCTTCCAAGACTGCTACAAACCTAATCAAATGACTGATCAACACCAAACCTGGCACGCAGAGCCCTCATGACCCACTCTACATCCTGGTGCAGTTTTCTGTGAGACGGACCACGGATGATGGGACTTGAAGTGCCTCTACTCACTTTCTAAAACCAATGCAACCCTCATCCATTCACCAATACAGACAAAACTTAGCACACAGAGCCCCCATGACCCAATCTACATCCGATCCTACTACACTTTGGGGGAGGGTGGACCAGAGATGATGGGACTTGCACTACCTTCAGTAATTTCATGATACCACTGCAACTCCCAATAATGATGGATCAAGACCAAACTTGGCACACAGAGCCCCCATGACCCACTCTACATCCTGCTGCACTTCTCAAATCACCCGGGCACCGCCGGGTCCCCAAGCTAGTATATAATAAAACTGAATGTTTGCATGTATATTTGCATGTTTGTATGTATGTGCCAGCGTTCTGATTGGCTCCCGGCCTCTACCTTCTGACAACATGATTGGTTGCCAGTGAGGGAGTATTTGCATAACAACGCCTCTAATTGGCCAGCCAACACGAACATTCCAACACTCTAAAGTGCCAGAATCCAAGCCTCTACATTCAAACAACAGGATTTCTTGCCACTGAGGGAAAATATGCACCATCAACATTCCCTCCCCATTTGGCTCTGTGCAAACAAAATGGATTCCTGTTTTCTCCTCCCCTCAGCTTTTATAACACGGCTGCCTGCCATTCCGCCTTTTAAAGTTACCAAACACCAGCAGAGCAGGCCAGTACATTACAGGCCCCCAAAGAGAGTTTAGGGCAGGATGGGCCATGAATGATGGGATTTGCAGTACCTTCACCCCATTCACTTCCCAGACAACACTCTAGCTCCTACAAATCACAGACCATGCCCAAAATTGACAGAAAGGCTTCATTAACTTGATTTTCCTGACAAGGCCTCAGCTAATGGGACATTGTGTACGGCTTGAATTAACAGTAACCAACCTTGCCACACAGAGCCCCTATCACCCATGCTACATTCTATTGCAGTTTGGAGTAGGGAGGACCATGGATGATGGGACTTGAAGTACCATCATGGGTTATGGGATTTGTAGTACTTTCAAAACCTTCATTCCCCACAGACCGCTGTGGCCCTGAACACAGGCTGATAAAAGACCAAATTTGGCACACAGTGCCACCATGACCCACACTCCATCATACTGCAGTTTAGAGGAGGGTGGACCATGGATGATGAGATTTCAAGTACCTCCATTCACATCGCAAGCCCGCTGCGACCCTCACCCAGTACATAATCATGACCACACTTGCCACCCAATGCCCCCATGACCCACTTTACATCCTGGTGCACTTTGGAGGAGGGCAGACCATGGATGAGGGGACTTGAAGTACCTTCACTCACTTCCCCAGACTGCTGCTACCCTCATCCACTGACTAATCAAGACCAAACTTGGCACCCAAACCCCCCATGTCCCACTCTACATCCTGGTGCAGTTTTGTGTGGGACGGACCACAGATGATGGGACTTGAAGTACCTTCACTCACTTCCCAAGACCACTGTGACACTCATCCAATGACTGATCAAGACCAAACTTGGCATACATAACCCCCATGACCCACTATGCATCCTGATGCAGTTCGGAGGAGAATGGACTGTTGGACTCTGATATGGAAGTTGTAGTTCACCCACATCCACTGAACCCATCTGACATTTATCTAGACTAAACTTGGAGCACAGATAAACAATGCTTTGCTCAAATAACCCGGGCAGCGCCGGGTCCCCAAGCTAGTATAATAATAAAGCGGAATGTTTGTATGTATACTTGTATGTATACTTGTTTGTTTGTATGTATGTGGCAGCATTCTGATTGGCTCCTGGCCTCTACATTCTGACAACATGATTCGTGGCCAGTGAGGGAGTATTTGCATAACGCCTCTAATTGGCCAGCCAACACGAACATTCCGACACTCTAAACTGCCAGAGGGGGATAAGGCAAAGGCCTGAGGCAGTGAGCCATGGTGGGAGTTTCATTGTTGGGAGTTTGCGGCTCCCAACAATGACAGAACAAGACCAAACTTGGCACACAAAACCCCCAAGACCCACTCTACATCCTGGTGCAGTTTGAAGGAGGGCAGACCATGGATGATGGGACTTGAAGTACCTTCACTCACTTCCCCAGACTGCTGCTACCCTCATCCAATGAATGATCAAGACAAAACTTGGCACACAGAGCCTCCATGACCCACTTTACATCCTGGTGCAGTTTGGAGGAGGGCAGACCATGAATGATGGGACTTGAAGTACCTCCAATCACTTCCCCAGACTGCTGTTACCCTCATCCACTGACTGATCAAGCCCCCCTGACCCACTTTACATCCTGGTGCAGTTTGGAGGGCAGACCATGCATGATGGGACTTGAAGTACCTTCACTCACTTTCCAAGACTGCTGCTACCCTCATCCACTGAATGATCAAGATCAAACTTGGCACACAGAGCCCCCATGACCCACTTTACATCCTGGTGCACTTTGGAGGAAGGCAGACCATGCATGATGGGACTTGAAGTACCTTCACTCACTTTCCCAGACCGCTGCAACCCTCATCCACTGAATGATCAAGACCAAACCTGACACACAGAGCCCTCATGACCCACTCTACATGCTGGTGCAGTTTTGTGTGGGATGGACCACGGATGATGGGACTTGAAGTACCTTCACTCACTTCCTGAGAGCATGGTGACCCTCATCCAATGACCAATACAGACCAAACTTGCCACACAGAGCCCTCATGACCCACTCTACATCCTGGTGCCGTTTGAAGTAGGCTGGACCATGGATGATGGGACTTGAAGTACCTTCACTCACCTTCCGAGACCACTGCGACTCTCATCCAATGAATGATCAAGACCAAAGGTGGCACACAGAGCCCACATGACGCACTCTACATCCTGGTGCTGTTGGGAGGGGGGTGGACCATGGCCGATGGGACTTGCAGTACCTTCACGAACTTCCTGAGACCACTGCATGCCACGTAAACATCTGATAAGGACCAACCTTGGCACACAATGCCTTTCTCAAATAACCCGGGCAGGGCCGGGTCCCCAAGCTAGTCTGTATCTGTATACCTTATCTGTATATCTTCTGTCTGTATACCTTAATAAAGCGGAATGTTTGTATGTATGTATGTGTGCAGAGGGCGGAAGGGCGGAAAGGCAGAAGGGCGGATATGTGGCACTGTTCTGATTGGCAGCCACTTTCACAGGCCACAGCAACCAGCGCCGGTGATGGACCTGCACCAAACTTGGTACACATAACCCCCCCTAACCACCTTTACGTCCTGGTGGGGATCGGGAGACATGACCCACAGATTATGGGATCTGTAGTACTTTCAAAAACTTTGGTTCCCACAGACCACTGAGCCCAACAAAAAGGACCAATACACACCACACTTGGCACACACAGCCCCCACTACCCACTCTACCTCCTGGTGCAGTTTGGAGGAGGGTGGACCATGGATGATGGGACTTGAAGTACCTCTACTACTCACTTCCCAAGTCCGCCGCAACCCTCATCCAATTACTGATCGAGGCCAAACTTGGCACACATAACCCCCCTGACTGCCTTCACGTCCTGGTGAGGTTCGGGGGAGGACTGACAATGGATGATGGGATTTGTAGTACTTTCACACCCCTCTGTTCCCACAGACCACTGCGGCCCCCGACAAACACCGATAAAGACCACACTTGACACACAGAGCCCCAGTGACCCACTCTACATCCTACTGAAGTTGGGGGGGGGCAGAACATGGATGATGGGACTTGAGGTACCTTCCCTCACTTTCCTAGACTGCTACAAACCTAATCCTATGACTGATCAACACCAAAGCTGGCACACAAAGCCCTCATGACACACTCTACATCCTGGTGCAGATCGGAGGAGGGTGGACCATGGATGATGGGACTTGAAGTACCTTTACTCACTTCTCAAGTCCGCCGCGACCTTCATCCAATTACTGATCAAGACCAACCTTGGCACACATAACCCCCCTGACTGCCTTCACGTCCTGGTGAGGTTCGGGGGAGGACTGACAATGGATGATGGGATTTGTAGTACTTTCACACCCCTCTGTTCCCACAAACCACTGCGACCCCCAACGAACACCGATACAGACCACACTTGGCACACAGAGCCCCAGTGACCCACTCTACATCCTACTGAAGTTTGGAGGGGGGCAGAACATGGATGATGGCACTTGCAGTACCTTCCCTCACTGTCCAACCCTGCTACAAACCTAATCCAATGACTGATCAACACCACACCTGGCACACAGAGCCCTCATGACCCACTATATATCCTGGTGCAGTTTTGTGTGAGACGGACCACGGATGATGGGACTTGAAGTACCTTCACTCACTTCCTAAAACCAATGCAACCCCTCGTCCATTCACCAATACAGACCAAACTTAGCACACAGAGCTCCCATGACCCAATCTACATCCTACTACACTTTGGGGGAGGGTGGACCAGAGATGATGGGACTTGCACTACCTTCAGTAATTTCATGATACCACTGCAACTCCCAATAATGATGGATCAAGACCAAACTTGGCACACAGAGCCCCCATGACCCACTCTACATCCTGCTGCACTTCTCAAATCACCCGGGCACCGCCGGGTCCCCAAGCTAGTATATAATAAAAGAGAATGTTTGTATGTGTGCGGAGGGCAGAAGGATATGTGGCAGCTTTCTGATTGGCTCCCACTGTGGGATTATTTGCATAACGCCTCTAATTGGCCAGCACCCCCAACATTCCGACACCCTAAACTGCCAGAGGGGGGTAAGGAAAAGGCCTGAGGCAGTCAGGCATGGTGGGAGTTTAAGTCCAAAACACTTTGCAGCCCCCAACAATGAGACAACAAGAACAAACTTGGCACAGAGAACCCCCAAGACCCACTTTACGTCTTGGTGCAGTTTGAGGGAGGATAGACCATGGATTGGCCACCATTCCAACATCCCAAATCTCAAAGGTGCCAGAGTGAGTTCTTTACAAAAAGGCTTCCTTCAGCTGATTTTACAAACTAGGCCTCGGCCTGAATTGACAGTAAGGCTTCCTCAACTTGATTTTCGAGACTAGGCCTCAGCCTGAATTGACAGTAAGGCTTCCTCAACTTGATTCTCCTGACTAGGCCTCAGCCTGAATTGACAGTAAGGCTTCCTCAACTTGATTCTCCTGACCAGGCCCCCAACAATGACAGAACAAGACCACACTTGGCACACAGATCCCCCCCCCCCCGACCCACTTACATCCTGGTGCAGTTTGAAGGAGAGTGGACCATGGATGATGGGACTTGCAGTACCTTCGCTCACTTACTCTGACCAGCACAGGTGATGGACCTGGACCAAACTTGGCACACATAACCCCCAGGATGCCCGTTACGTCCTGGTGTAGTTTGGGAAAGATG
>JARBWK010002410.1:0-15180 GCA_030556195.1 Anolis apletophallus
TGTTCTATGGTTTGTTTCTGTGGGTGAAACAGAAGGGAGGCATGGCAGAAGCTTAGAAGAGCTGTCGCCATGGCAACCAGGGCTAGAGGCTAGTAGAATGTTCAGGTTTGAATTCTACAGTTGGAAAAGAGCGGGAAGCCAACTGCCAAATGAGAGGGGGAGGAGTTATGTTCTAGTTTAGAGTGTCCTAAGGACTGAAAGAGAACGGTCCAGTGTTAGTGTGTGTCTTAAGGTCTGCTAGTGAGCAGTCCAGTTAAAGGGTATAGAGACCCTAGTTAAAGTTGCAGGGGTTTATAGAGGTTTAGTGGAAACCCTATAATAGGTCCCCATTGTGTTATGTAACAGAAAAGTTGTGCCTCTAAGGAAGTTTGAAACCAACCAAGATTGTACCCATTTGTGTCAAAATAAATTGTTTGCATCTTAAAAGGAAAACACCTCTCCTGATTCTTTTATTGGTGGTGGCCCTCAAAGTCAGTGGTCAGCCGGATAAATGGTAGCAGCGTGGTCAAGTGGTCACTGAGAAGTTTTAAAACTCCAGTCAGTTAAATGGTGAAGGGGTGAGACAGTACCCTGCCAATAAACGTGAAGTTGCTGAGGTAACTTCGAGGTTTCCTTGGATTGGAGGTCAGCAGTGTGGACATAGAAAGATTGTCCAGTCTGAGGCCGGTCAAGAAGTGGAGTGGTCACATATTGGCGGCAATGGTGGGATCTTTAAGAGAGGGTCCACCCTGTCCAGCCGGTTGATTTGAACGTAGCTTCACCGCACCAGGACACTCCTAGAATCATGGGGAAGTGCAGGATCTGGGCAACTAGGAATGATAGGTCCTCCTGGTGCTCCAACACACTCATCTTGGTGGGTTTAGTCCATAATTCAATGGGGCCTGATTTCAAGATCCGCCCGTCTATGGTCTGCACAGGGCGCGGTTCTTTCAAACCAAAAGATTCAAGGCCCAGGTGTTTAGCAAAGTCTCTATCTATGAAGTTGTTGGTGGCTCCGGAGTCTAACATGGCATGGATCACGGTGGGGCTGGTCCTGGCCGTCCACAACGTGACTAGGAGTAGGAACAGAACCCCCGTTCTTGGCTTGGCATAGGGGTTGCCGACCGAGCAGGCGAGCCTCTATACGCTCGGTCCGCATCTTTTCCCGACATCTCGGGGTCCGACTCGGGGCCTTCCGGTTTGACCTCGGCGGAGGCCAAATGGGGAGCAGACGTGGGTTTCGCCAGGCAATCTTTGGAAAAATGGCCGGAGATGTCGCAGTACCAGCACAAGTGGAGGCGCTGGTGCCGGGCCTTCTCCGTGTCATCCAGCCACGGGCAGGTGTGCCCCAGCTGCATCGGCTCTTCCTCCGGCCTTGCCGGAGTGACGTGCCGCTGCGGCCGGGGTCCCTGAGGGCTCCGCTGCTCCGGGGTTACCTTTTGGGGGGGGGGCGCCTGCCTGGACACCTTCTGGCTCAGCATCTGTTGGGCCCGGAGGTGGGCGTCCAGCCGCAACGCCATGGCGATCACCCTGTCGAGGGTGAGGGGAACATCAGGGGTGCGGGCGACCTCCAGCTGGATTTCTGGGCGAAGGGCCTCTGGGAATTAGGACCGCAGCGTGTCCGCACTCCAGGTCACTTGGTTAGCCAGTACTCTGAACTCAGCGATGTACTGGCCGATGGGAAGGTCCCGCTGGAAGTGGCGCCGCATCTTCTTCTCGGCCAGGTCGCGGTTCACTGGGTGCCTCCAGGTATCACGGATGTGGTCCAAAAACCCTTGCACAGTCTGGACCTGGGGTGCATTAGTGTCAATCAAGGTGGTTGCCCATGAGGCCACGGGGTCATCTAGCAACGTGTAAACAAACGCCACTCATTCCGCCTCCGTTGCAAAGTCGGCCCCTCTGGCCACCAGGTAAGCGTGGCACTGCCTGCGGAACGTGGGTGCTGCAATTGGGTCTCCGATGAAGCATGCAGGGAGGGCCACCGGGACGCGTCTGTTCGCTGGCCGTTGTGCCTGGATCACGGCCGTGAACTGCTGCTGAAGCGCGATCATGTCGGCCTGTAGCCTTTGGAAGTCCGCAGGGGTGGGGGCCCGGGCCATGGCCGGCGCGGCCGCCCCAGCTCCCGGAGGGGTCTGCATCCGGTCTTCGGTTTGTCAGGGAGTATGGATCTCGGATCAAGCTGTCGCCTCTCAGGGCCTGGGCACACTTGACCTCCCGGAACAAACCACACAGCTTTGAGGTACAACACAATTTTATTGTGCAGGAAATCAGGAAACCGTGAAGGCTAGTACAAAGCCTTAAAGTAGCAGCAAACAGGAACAGCAGGTAAGTATAGTCCTGCGGCGGGGATTCCAAGCCTGATGCGCAGGTAGAGTCTCCAAACAGATTCCCTCCGATTCTGCAAACGGGCCACTTGGAAAGCAAGGAAGTTCAAGCAACAGAGTCTTTTCAGGAACAAGGCTTAGGCAAGACGCACACAGAGTTCGGTGGACCAAGGCAGCCCGTTGGAAAGGGCGGGTGTAGCTTAAGGCAGGCCGTTCACGGCCGGTGCTTCAGAGTAGCATCTTTCCTTAGCAAAAGTTGATCCGAGATTATCCCTATGGTGAGGGGTTCACAGATATAGGGTTCTGTGACCAGTTCCGGTGCATCGAACATCAAGCCCAATGATTAATGAGAAGCTATATGTTTATTGTTACCTAAGGTCCATCGGAATGCGCCTGCCAATTACCGGGCGCAGATGTTCTGCAGGGAGTATTTTATGGCTCCTTCGAAGCGCCTTGCAAAGGGGAGGCTAAGTTTTGGTAACCTTGGGTAAAGCTATCTATGCATTCCGTGCCAGTTTCACACGAGAATGCAAAGAGGCCCTGATGGGGCCTGGAAAGCATCAAGCTAGCTGATTAACTGCTTTACAGCCCTGATGGCTCAATGTAGACCCAAGCAATTGGGAAGCCTGAAGACGCTGCGGTGTGACAGTCTGAGGCAGTTAACCTCCCCACTCCCTGTATCATTTTATGGCTATAAAAACACATCCAAACACTAAATGCTGCTGTTTGTCCACAGAGCAAATAATGCAGACACTGACGTGCAGACAGGTTACTGCAGTCCTCTTTCCTCAATTATTTTAGAATTTTTAAGTACTCTGTTCTTGTTGCCTAGAAGAGAAATGTAGCAATTAGAAGTAAGGTCAGTGATGTGAAACTAATCTATAGTATTACAATTATATCTGCATTTACACAGCTAAGAAATGAATGTGATCAAAGGAATACAAGGACAAAATGGAGATCATCTGAAGAGCTATCTGCAAAAGAAATCTATGACCTATGCCAATATTTCTTCAGGCAAATGTAACAAGTTATTACTATTAAGTAAAATGCTTTTCCAAACCATTAAGTGAAGCATGATGTAACTGTGCTTCTTATGTTCTGAAGATGTGCCTGTTTCCTTTAGCCCATAGACTATCTACTGTTTGCATGTACTGTATGCATTATTGACATATAGTTGAAACATATCGGAAACTGTCAAAACACTGAAAATTATTGATGCTGTTCTTATTTATTTGTCCTTTTGGTAGACACAATGCCATTTCTAAACCTGTAATCTTTGTGATGTGTTTTGGAACTCGGTCTCCGGCATATTGCAAGAGAGGAAAACAATAGCGGACAATCAAATTCCAGCAGACAAATGGGAACAGTACTTTCCCCAACTTTTTGCTCCTCCCACAAATAAGACTCCCTCCCAAGTGGGGGAAATGGGTCCAACAAAAGACCTCCCTGAGTGGCCGCCAATTATGAAATCATCAATAAGTATCATCAATAATTTAAGAGCCAACAAATCCCTGGGTGAGGATTTCCTCCCCAGTGAGTTGTTTAAGGAAGAGATAGAATGGTGGGCCCCGCTGATTGCCGGTCTCTGCAACCACATCAACAACACACTTAACATCCCAGAGGGGTGGAAAGTGGCCATTGTGGTCCCAATACATAAAAAATGATGTGGAAAAGACCCTAGTGACTACAGACCCATTAGCTTATTGAACATAATAACAAAGCTTTACTCTAAAACTCTACTATCCAAACTAGTAAGCATGGGTACAAGAAGCCAGCATTTTACCAGAAGAACAAGTGGGGTTCAGGGCTAAGAGATCGGCTATAAATAATTGCTTTGTATTATCCCACCTTATTGACAAGCACCTTCTCTCCCCCCCCCCCCAAAAAAAAACCCACTTTACGCAGCCTTTATAGATCTCTCGGTAGCCTTTGATAATATCAGTAGGGAGATCCTATGGCAAAAACTGTCCATCTTAGGTATAGATCGAAGACTACTGGCTTTGATTAGGAATTTATACTCAAACAACAGTATACTGGTCAGAATAGGAACAGCAGGTGCATTGTCAAACAGAGTGGACATACACAAAGTGGTCAGACAGGGCTGCCTGCTGGCGCCTCTTTTATTTAACCTATTTCTCAGTGACCTTCCATCATCACTCAAGAATAGAGAGCTTCACATGCCAAAAATTGGCCCCATTCACTGCAATTCTCTACTATATACAGACTAGCTGACCCGTGCACGCATTGCTGTGCTATATATGTATGTGGATGTGTATTGATGTATATGTATATATGTGTGTGCATGTGTGTATATGTGTATGTATATGTGTGTGTGGATGTGTATATATGTATGGATGTGTATATATGTATATTTGTGTGTGCATGTGTATATATGTGTATATGTGTGTATGTATATATGTGTGTCGATGTGTATATATGTATGTGTGCATGTGTATATATGTGTATATGTATATATGTGTGTGCATGTGTGTATATGTATGTGTGTATGTATATATGTGTGTGAATGTGTATATATGTATGTGTGTATGTATATTTGTGTGTGGATGTGTATATATATGTGTGTATGTATATATGTGTGTGGATGTGTATATATGTATACGTGTGTATGTATATATGTGTGTGGATGTATATATATGTGTGTATGTAAAATTTCCCTATTTTTGGTGCCTGTCCCTTATTCATATGGCAACCCTAATATATGTATATGTGTGTATGTATATATGTGTGTCGATGTGTATATATGTATGTGTGCATGTGTATATATGTGTATACAGTATGTATATATGTGTGTACATATATGTGTGTATGTATATGTGTATGGATGTGTATATATGTATATGTGTGTATTTATATATGTGTGTGGATGTGTATATATGTATATGTGTGTATGTATATATGTGTGTGGATGTGTATATATGTGTGTATGTATATATGTGTGTGGATGTGTATATATGTATTTGTGTGTATGTATATATGTGTGTGAATGTGTATATATATGTGTGTGGATGTGTATATATGTATACATGTGTATGTATATATGTGTGTCTGTGGCGAACCCCTTTTGTGTGTATGTGTTCCTTTCTTTTCTGTTCCTTCCTTCCTTCATATTGTTTTCCTATTCCTGCATTCCTTGTATCCTTTCCTTCCCCACAAACTTTCTTTACCTTCTACAGGAACATCCGTTTAGCGCTGAGCCGATGGCATGTTTCCTGGAACAAAACAAAACTACATTTCCCTGAATCCTTTGCAGCGGGACACGCCCCGCTGGGAGGGAAAGGAAGAGGCCGGAGGGGGAGGCTTGGCTGTCTCCTCCCCCACCGGGCTCTTCCTTTCCCTCCCAGCGGTGGGCGTGTCCCGCTGCAAAGGATTCAGGGAAATGTAGTTTTGTTTTGTTCCAGGAAACATGCCATCGGCTCAGCGTTGCACGGATGTTCCCTGTAGAAGGTAAAGAAAGTTTCTGAGGAAGGAAGGAGGGCGGGGAGAGGAGGGGAAAGAGGCACCGCCCGCCATGCGCATGTGCGTGGCAGGGGTTCCTCCTCCTCTTTCTCCTCCTCTCCTGGAAGGAACCCGCCGGAGCGAGGAAGGCCGTGGCAGCAAAGCAGCCGGTAAGGAGGAGGAAAGAGTAGCGAGGAGGGAGGATAGTAGCCATGCACAGAGGCTGCAATCCTGCCCCCTCGCTGCTTTTTCCTCCTCTTCCGCCTCCTCCTCGCCGGGTTTGCCGCCAGGGCCTTCCTTGCTCCAGCGGGGTCCCTCCGGATTCCGGCGGAGGCAGGAGGGAAGCTGCCCTTTTCCCGGGCACCTCTTTCCCTCCCCCCCTCCCCTCCCTCCTTCCGTCAATCACGGGAGGAGGGCGGGGCGAGGAGGAGGAAGAGGTGCCCGGAAAGGGCAGCTTCCTCCCGCCTCCCGGGAACCCGCCGGAGCGAGGAAGATTCCCGATGGCAGCGGCGTGGCGGGAGGCGGGACGGAGGAGGAGGGTCTTAGGAGGAGGAAGGGAGGCACCTCCTTAGTCCCTCCTCCCCGGCGCTGCGATTCCCGATCCCAGGGGGAGGGGGAAGGAGGAGTGCTGGTGCGCGAACGTTCTAAGCGTTCGCGCTGCCAGCGGAGAGACCGGGATGCAGGTTACGGTAGCCAATTTTAGGGGGTTGTTTCTTGGGGTGTTGCGAGGTACCTAGGGCCGGTTTTTCTGGCCTTGTAGGTACCTCGCAGTATGGTTAATGTAGCTGTTTAGTTTCGTGGTTCTGGGACTATAGTTGCTTTGTCTATATCAGTCATTGCACGTATGTTAACATTTTATATATAGAGATGACATTGCGTTGCTTTCTCATACCCAGGTTGGCTTAAGGAGGACCTTGAACATATTCCAAAGGTATGCCCAAAAATGGTCTATCCATCAACAAAGACAAATCCAAAGTTATACTCTTCACCATAAGACCAAAGAAGCACAAATGGTCCTATGCAGGTCCGCCTGGGCTTGGATGGAGTGACCACGAAAGTTGCTATAAAAATCCTATGCCCAGGGGATGCAGATTGCCTTCCTCTGAGGGAGAGGGCCCCAAAGACTTCACAGAACCAAGCTTCATGAAAAAAGTAACTGGGTTTTATTTAACAAGACACAAAGCTGCAAGTGTCTGTCTCCAAAAACCTTTACAAAGTTCACGGGCTCGAAGATTCCAAACTGTCTTACTTAGTTGTCTTCTTCAGTCTGTGAAGGGTGGATGGTGAACTCCTCTCCTTCTCTCTCTCTGGTCAGCCGCCATGGATGGTGGACAGACCCCAGCCGCTGAACTTCTTTAAATTGAAGGGCGAGTCCTTCCTATGATGAGTCCAGGGCTGGTTGAAGGCAGTATTTGGTCATTAAAAGAAGGTGACAGGCCGGAGCTGGCAACCCCGTGGCTCAGTCACACGTCCCTGGTAGTCACTGAGGTAAACTCAGAGAGGTTTCCCCCTTTTATAACCTTTCGCTTAGGGAGAAACCCTGAGGAGAAAAATTGGCGGGAAAATCTAGGGTGCTGATTGGATGGAAAGGTCTGAGGTAAATTTTGGCAGGAAAGTCTAAGGAGATGAACCCTTCCCACCCAGGATAAAAAAATAACCCCAGCCAAAACTGCCAAGAGGCCTAGAAACAAAAATGGAGGCTTGATAATCTCGCAAACACATAAGATGTAATCATACATCCCCAATGTAAACAGGCCAAGCTTAGCGCGGGCTGCAACAGGTGCCTAGATGGAGCAGGCATAGAACAGGTAGCAACCTACACCTATCTAGGCCTTACCTCGCTAGTGTAGGCTCTTTGAAATGGCTAGCGGCACTGAATTCCAGCTTCAGTCATGCCCCTTACTTGATGACCAGTCTTCCAAGACAGTTAAGAGTGGCTCTGACAAGGACAAGGTTTGAACAGAACGAGTCAATGGTTAGATACAGTAGATATCATTCCATCCCTTACACAGAGAGAACATGTGTCTGTGGGGCCCAGGAGGTGGAAGATTTAAATCATATCCTCCATCAATGTGCAATATAGGAAAAAGAAAAGAAATCCCTTCTTGAAGTCCATTTACTCAGCAAAGCTCACTGGTCTCTGACTAATAGAACCATATTCCTCCTCTCTAGTCCCAATCAGCAATTTCAAAAACAGCAACTTTCTTTTATAAAGCTGGTAAAAGTAGGCAACAATTTATTGCATCAATTGGGATTGATTGTAGAGGGGATGAGGATACATGAGGATCAAATAAAAAGATATACATGCTAGGATATTTGACCAAAATAATCAGTAAGGTAGAGGTGATAGGAGAATATTTGCTACTTCACCACGGAACGGCTGTTTAATATACTGCTGCACATTATGGAACCATTGTTTAATGCTTGATATATGTACCTTTTCTACATGGTTTGTTCTATTTGACATGGCTTTGCGGCTAATGCAATAAAATTTGATTTGATTTGATGTGTTTTGCCATGAAATATTTTACATGCTCCCCAGATGTTATCACAAAATTGAAATGACCTTTTAGAACAGTGTTTCTCAACCTTCCTAATGCCGCAACCTCTTAATACAGTTCCTCATATTGTAGTGATGCCCAACAATTAAATTATTTTTGTTGCTACTTCATAACTGTAATTTTGCTACTGTGATGAATCGCAATATAAATATCTGATATTTATTTTATTTATTTATTTTGAGATTTATCAATCGCCCATCCCAGATGGCTCTGGGCGATTTACATTAGAACACACAACTAAATACCTAAAACATCTAAACAATTTAAACAATCTAAAACAGTTTCTCAGCCGAATGCTCTCTCAAACAGCCATGTTTTACATGTCGTGCGAAAATCTTTTAGATCACGAGTAGCTCTGATGTAGGGAGGGAGGGCGTTCCAGAGTGATGGAGCGATCACCAAAAAGCTCTATGCCGGGTTGATGTCAGATGGGCTTTCTTAGGGCCAGGGATCTGCAATAAATTCTGATGGTCTGAGCATGGTGATCTCCAGGGTTGACAAGGAGAAAGGCGTTCCCATAGGTACACCGGCCCCTGGCCATGCAAGGCCTTGAGGGTTAATACCAACACCTTATGAGTAATACAGAACTCGACCAGAAGCCAGAGTAATCGTTATAGAGCAGGTGTTATATTGTTCCTCACGGGGGTTCCCATGAGGAGTCTGGCCATTCTGCACCAGTCGAAGTCTCCAGGTCACCAATAAGGGAAGGCCAACATAAAGGACATTACAATAGTCAATTCTTGAAGTTACCGTGGCATGAACCACTGTGGCCAAGTCATCCCTGGCCAGCCGCCTAGCCTGCCGAAGATGGAAAAAGGCCGACTTGCTGACAGCGGAGACCTGGGCCTCCATTGTCAATAACGAGTAAAAAATGACACCAAGGCTTTTGACGGTGATAGCTGGAGAAAGATATTCACCATCTAAGGTGAGCAACCGAACATCATCCAACCCAAGGCGCCCAGCCACAAGATCTCCGTTTTCGCCAGATTCACCCTCAGATTACTGGAATGCAGCCAACCAGTTACGGCCTCAAGGCAGGATGTGAAATTATTGAGAACCGAGTCCGGCCGGCCGTCCATCCACAGAAGGAGCTGGGTGTCATCAGCGTACTGGTAACACTCCAGCCCATAACTTCGAACCAGCTGGGTGAGTGGTTGCATATAGATGTTAAATATCAATGGAGATAAAATGGCCCCCTGAGGGACCCCACACATAAGTGGTGATTTTTCAGAGGCCATCCCATTCCATTCTACTTGTTGCCAATGGTTCCAGAGAAAGGAGTCCACCCAGTTAAGGGCAGACCCTTGGACCCCCGAAGCGGCGAGGGGTTGGTTAACAGATCATAATCAACTGTGTCAAAGGCAGCTGTAAGGTCTAACAATTTAAGCAGTGCTGATCCGCCTCTATAAAGCTGGCTTCGGAGTTGATCCGAGATGGCAACCAGCACAGTCTTGGTTCCATGTCTCGAACGGAAGCCGGACTGGTAGGGGTCCAGCCAGGTTGTGTCATCTAAGAATTTCTGGAGCTGGTCTGCTACTGCTCTCTCAATTACCTTGCCCAGGAACGAAAGATTCAAAACTGGGCGGTAATTGGAAGTAACCGAAGGATCTAAATTTGGCCTTTTCAGTAATGGATGGACCACTGCCTCTTTCAGCCCATCTGGAAAAAAGTACTGGAAAAAATATGCTGGATGTAATTTCATTCACAGGTCCAAATTTGGCACAGATACCTGATATGCCCAAATTTGAATACTGGTGGGGTTGGGGGGGGGGTGTATTGATTTTGTCATTTGGGAGTTATAGTTGTTGAGATTTATAGTTCACGTACAATGAAAAAGTATTCTAAACTCCACCAACGGTGGAATTGAACCAGACTTGGAATACAGAACTTCCATGAACAACGGAAAATGCTGGAAGGGTTTGAAGGACATTGACCTTGAGTTTTGGAGTTGTAGTTTACCTACATCCAGAGAGCACTGTGGACTCAAACAATGCTATATCTGGACCAAACTTGGCACTAATACTCAATATGCCCAAATGTGAACACTGGTGGAGTTTGGGGAAAATAGAGTTTGACATTTGAGAGTTGTAATTGTTGGGATTTATAGTTCACTTACAATCAAAGAGAATTCTGAACCCCACTGATAGAACTGGGCCAAACTTCCCACACAGAACCCCCATGCCTTGAAGGGACTCCATCCATCATATATATCTTAACTCCAGATGTAGACTTCCGAAATAAGTCAATTCTGGGTTACTTTGGGTTATCCATGTGGCCCTCAAAGGGTCACAGAGCAAATAGTTATCCAGACCTGCCATAGTCACCTGGCTTATAGGTTCTAAATCCAATAACATATAGAAATACCTATTTTTTTTCTATGACTTCTCTATTGATGTTGAAATTTAAAAGAAATGTGTTTTTCCCTCTCTTGGAAGACAGAAAAGATGATGAAATCAGTAGGACAGGTATTGCTTTTATCATTTCATCTGTCTTTTACATTTTATACGCACGGCTTGCAGTCTTTGGGCTGAAAAGTGTGAAGTGGCATAAAAATAAAATATATCCAGCTAAGTGTTAATACATACATTTGTGACAGGAGGGACTGCTACCTTGTTCTAATCTGACAAATTCTCACACATTGTTGTTCTTTTATTTTTCATGGCAGAAAGAAATCACACATTACTGCAAACTAGCTGCTGTTCGCTTCTTAAAACACAGGCTTTTAAATAGCTGCAGTTTTAACAACTGCTAAGATAACTAAAATGACTGTGAGATCTCGAACAAATGGGCACACTTCACATTGTATGTGGCAGCATGAAAATCTAGTGACCTTCAAATGTGCCCCTTTTTTTTGCTGAGGCCAGAGTTTGAGATGGTGTCAGATCTCAGCAGTGGTCTTCTCCTGCTTGTCAAGCACTGAATCAAGGGAGAAAAGTGAAGGCAGCAGAAGGTAGAATATTGCCAGAGGGCTATAATATGAACATGTACAAGTTGGTATACCTTATCTGAAATGCTTGGGACCAAAATGTTTTGGATGTCTGGGTCCCCCCCCCCCCAGATTTTTTAATATTTGCATCATGAGATATCATGGAGATGGGACTGGAGTATAAACACAAAATCAATTTATGTTTTATATACACTTTATATACATAGTAGGCCTGTTAAATCATGCTTCTAAATGTTTCTAAAGTACTTACAAAACTAAAGTTCTGGGGGTGAAAACTAGATGGCGCTGGTTCTTTGCTTCTATAGTGTTGCTAAAGTTCTGGTGGTGAGCATTTCACCACCAGAACTTTAGCAACACTATAGAAACAAAGTACCAGCGCCACCTAGTTTTCACCCTCAGAATTTTAGTTTTGTAAGTAATTAGAAACATTTAAGCATGATTTAACAGGCATAATACATAGCTTGAAGGTAACTGTATATACAATATTTTTGTTCATGAAACAACTTTGTATACCTTGAACCATCAGAAAGCAATGATGTCAATATTTCAGCATTCAATAACCTAAATTGGAACATTTTAAAATTATTGATGGAGGAAATTGATATAGGGTTCCAATCTAAGAATGCTATAAATTCAGTATATACTAGTCAAGAAGCAAGAATTCAATTAAATGGACAATTAACCAAAAAAAATTCCAATTAGTAAATAGACTTGACTAGGATAGCACCTCTCCCCCCTGATATTTATAATCGCCTTAGAAACTCTGCTGAAACATTTAAGAGAGGACCAAGAGGTGAAGGGATAGAAAATTGCAAAACAAGAATGTAAGTTAAGGGTTCTCAACGATGATATAATCTACATAATAGAAGACCCAATCAAAAATATGGTAAAATTGATGATAAAAATTGAAGAATTTGGGAAGCTTGCAGGATTTAAATTAAGTAAAAAGAAGACATTTATTGAGGAGAATCGCAATAAGAAAAATGAACATACCCCCCAAATTGCTACACCTTTTCCAAAACTTCCCTATAATCCACAATATGAAAATATTTGGAATTTGGAATAAAGATATATTAAAGTTTATTTGGAATGATCCCCCCATAATAGAATACGGAATACTGACAGATATAAAAAGCAGAGGCGGTTTTGGACTTCCTGATTTAAAACTATAATATGAGGCCTCTGCCCTCACATAGGTAAAGGAATTGATAGCATTGAAAAAGAAAAAAATACTGATATTAGAGGGGTTTGATTTGAGGGTGAAATGGCATTCATATAAAATGAAAATTCAAAAAAAAAAGGGAACCACTTCATTTAATCTTCCCTGATTAAAATATGGGCTAAATATAAACAACTTTTAAATTTAAAACCATGATTTGGTTGTCACCATTAGAAGCGAAACAATGAAGATTATTGGGATGGACAATCTGGCCAATTTATAAGGAAATTCTTTTTTTTAAAATAATATTTTTATTGGTTTTTTGGTTTTTTTTACATACAGAAAAAAAAACAACTTCCATACAACAATCCATAACCAGACAGTGCACTGTGAAAGTGCCCCTCCACCCTCACAAGCATCCACACCCCTCCACCCCTTCTGAGGGTTTCATCACTATTCTTTTCCTTCAAGCCTTTTGGACAGTTTACATTACAAATTAAACAGTAGATCCAACCTATTACTCGTATCTTGATCTCGCGTTTTCCAAACAATATATTGTCTTACCCGGTCCCATCGCCCCATCAGTTCCTGCAATTTATTCTCATCCATCTCATTAACCCTAATCTCCATAATTTCAAATTGAATGTGTTCTACCAGGTACCGCAGCCAGTTCTTGATTGTCCATTTGGAGGAGTCCTTCCAACCTAGAACTATGACAGACTGTGCGCTTTCAATCATGGCTTCCTTGATTCCTCCATATTCACCCAAGTCACTCTTTCTCACCAGTATCGCAATCTCCTTTGTAATTGCCCAATTTATATTCAGTGCCTTATTAATTTCCCCTTGTACCTCTTTCCAGAATTTCTGCACTACTGCACATTCCCAAATCAGGTGCATGTATACCCCCTTTCACTTGACACCCGTGCCAACATTGGCTACTCACGTTTTGAGAGAAGTGTGCCAATTGGGCCGGAGTCCGATACCACTTATGCAGAAGTTTCCTTCTCATTTCCCTCACTCTTGTATTTTTCATTTTTGCAATATTTCCCATTGTCCTTTCCATCTCTAATTCTGATACTTGTACTTCCCTCTCCCACAATTTTGTTAATTCTTGTACAGGGCTTTCCCCTGACACTATTAACAGCTTATATATCTTTCCCACCTGAGTCCTTTTCCCTTCCTTCCATTCCTGACCAGCCTCTCAAAAGCAGTGTCCTCTCTTTGCATTGCCTCTCTAACCTCCCTCTGCATAAGAAATTCACATACTGCCCAGATTTGCAGCCACCGCCTTTGTCCCAACCAATTCTCTAATTTATCCCTCCCTAATTCTGCCCCCTTCATCCACTAATTGCTCCAATCTTGTGACCCCTTCCCCTCTCAATTCCCTTATTACTCTGCTTAGATTTTCCTCCTTTTTAGGGTTCATTACCTGTAGCGAGGCTACCTTCGAGACTCGGTGCCATCCTCCCTTGCCACCTTCTCCACACCTCCAAAGTGGCTCTCATAGGCCCTATCAGTTTATCCACCTCACCTTTTCCCCATCTCCTAAATATCAGTTCCTCCAATCCAATTGCATTCACTTCTTTCTCCAATTTCACCCATTTTTTTCTTCCACCTGTAGCTCTATCAGCCTTTCTATCTGAAACGCATCTCTATATAGCTCTAAGCTTGGGATTCCCCATCCTCCTTCCTTCTCACTCGCTATCAACCATTTTTTTCCTTATCCGTGGTTTCTTATCTCCTTCCACCCACTGGTTCACTTTTCTGTCCCATTCTTTTATCTTAACTCCTGAAAGAACTCCTGGCAAAGCCTGGGCTAAATACAAGAATTTAGGCAATATCATCATTTTAACCGTTCTTATTTTTGCCATTCTCCTCAGACATTTGTGCTTCCAGCTTTTAATTTGTTTCAGGACTTTTTTTCCAAACCTGTCCATAGTTTGCGTCTACTATTTTCTCCACATTCTTATAAATCCACACTCCCAGATATTTCATTCTCTTTATTCCTAATTTTAACCCTGTCGCTTTCCTTACCTCAATCTGTTCCCTTGGGCCTGTGTTTATAAACATTATCTCCGACTTTTCCATATTCACCCTAAGCCCTGACTGCCTCTCGAACTCTCTCAACGTTCCCTTCATTGCTTTAACCATCTCCAAGGGGACTGGGTTAATATAATTGCATCATCCATAAATAAATTTAGTTTCGTCTCTATCCCCCTATCTTGTATCCTTTCCACGTTGTGTCTTGTCTTATCTTATTCGCTAATGTTTCTATTTCCATTACAAATAGCATTGGAGATAATGGGCAACCTTGTTTAGTTCCATTCAATATCCTAATCTTTTCCATCCTATTTCCATTAACTCTTATATACGCCTCACTCCCTATATATAAACTCCTAATCACCTCAGAAGCTATTTCCCAAATTTAGTTCCTTGCACACCTCATACAGATAGACATGGTTCACCTTATCAAATGCCTTATACACATCCAATTTTAATATTCCTAGCTTCCTCTTGGCTGCGGTAGCATGGTGTAACACATTCATTACGTTCCTAATTGGTTCACTTATCCGTCTTTTTTTTACAAACCCATATTGATCCCCCCCAATAATTTTAGGTAATATTTTCTCCAATCTATTTGCCAATACCTTTGTGTCAGGAACTTCAATGCTTTCCAGTAAAGACGCTACAGAACTGCTGCTTCTTCCAGTGGTAGTTTATTGAAGACACAAAACCTATAAAGCTGAACCACCC
>JARBWK010002411.1:0-15175 GCA_030556195.1 Anolis apletophallus
GGAAATGGAAACAGAACTCCCTAATTACAAAAATACGAATGACAAAATGCAAACAGAACTCCAGAACTATGAATTACGAAACGGAAACGGAAATCTGAAATTATGAATTACGAATTACGAAACAGAAATGGAACTCCGGAACTCCATTATGAAATGGAACGGAACTCTGGAATTACGAATTATGAGTTACAAAATGGAACTCGAATTACGAAGTTTAAAATTACTTAATTACAAAACGGAAATGAAACAGAACTCCTAATTACAAAAATACAAATTACAAATGGAAACAAAACGCCAGAATTATGAACTACTTAAACGGAGATGGAACTCTGGAATTATGAAATTATGAGTTACAAAATGGAAATGGAACTCCGGAATTACAAGTTACGAAATTACGAATTATGAAACAGAAATGGAAACAAGACTCCCTAATTATGAGAATATGTATTACAAAATGGAAACAGAATTCCAGAATTATGAATTACGAAATGGAAACGGAACTCTGGAATTACGAAATTATGAGTTACAAAATGGAAATGGAACTCCAGAATTACGAGTTACGAAATTACGAATTATGAAACGGAAATGGAAACAGAACTCCCTAATTACAAAAATGTGAATTACAAAATGGAAACAGAACTTCAAAATTATGAACTACGAAACGGAAACGGAACTCTGGAATTACAAAATTATGAGTTACAAAATGGAAATGGAACTCCAGAATTACGAGTTACGAAATTACGAATTATGAAACGGAAATGGAAACAGAACTCCCTAATTACGAAAATACGAATGACAAAATGGAAACAGAACTCCAGAATTATAAATTGAGAAACGGAAATGGAACTCTGGAATTATGAATTACGAATTACGAAACAGAAATGGAACTCTGGAATTACAAATTATGAAACGGAAACAGAACTCCAGAATTACGAATTATGAAACGGAAATGGAACTCCAGAATTACAAATTACGAAACGGAACACCAGAATTACGAATTACGAAACGGAAACGGAACTCCAGAATTACCAATTACGAAACGGAACCCCAGAATTGCGAATTACGAAACGGAAACGGAACTCCAGAATTACTAATTACGAAACGGAAACGGAACTCCAGAACGCTCTCTCTCTCGTGCGCATGCTCTCTCTCGCACACTTTCTCTTGCTCTCTCTCTCTCGTGCGCTCTCTCTCGCACACTCTCTCTCTTTCGAGCTCTCCCTCTCCCTCTCTCGTGATCTCTCGCACACGCACACGCTCTCTCTTGCGCGCACACGCTGTCTCTCGTGCACTTTCTCTTGCTCTCTCTCTTGCGCGCGCTCTCTCTCTCGCATGCTCTCTCTCTCATGCGCGCTCTCTCTCTCTTGCGCTCTCTCTCTTGCATGTGCGCTCTCTCTCTTGTGTGCACCTTTGGAGCGAGTTTGCACCCGCTGCGCTCTTCACAAGCCTCCGGACTCCCGAGGAGACCTTCAGAGCACAGCGGAGCTTTCCAGCCAGTGGGAAGGGGGACCTTGGAGGTGGCGGGAGGTTGGCTTAAAGGGGGCGTAATTCCAAACTGTGGCCTAGGGTGCAAAAAAGTGTTAATCCGGGCCTGGTGGAACATATTGGCCACACAGTCCAGAAAACTCACAGCAACCCAATATGTGTGTTGTCAGCCCGCATCAGAGCATGGGAACGTTATTTTCCTCAGAGAACATTTTTTTCCAAACCCTCTAGTCACTTCGGTCCGTGGGACCTTGGGAGTTATAGTACTCCCTAATTACTGGAAGTCTGGAAGTACTCTTTTCCCGTCGGGTTTGTTTATTTCTTTTCTACAGAGTTGCTGTCGCTTGCAAAACCGGGTTCCCTGCAAGGCCTGGCAACGGGTCTCTCTTGTATGCGTGTGGCGCTCTTCCGACTCCATAAACAACAACAGTCGCAGCCCAAAACATTGGCGACGAGAGCGGAGAGATCCTTTGGAGGAGAAGGAAATGTGTGTGGTATCCCGTGGTGTGGCGTCGGGATTGCACAAGCAAAACATTCCTACAACTCAGTTGGTGAACAAATCTTTCGGAAACTTTGCAGGATCGATGCCCTGCTTATGTTGTCTCATTGTGCAAAAATTCAAGGGGATTTCTTGGCAGCCGATGCCACGGAGACGTCTGTTGCCGATGCGCGCGAGTCTCACGGGGGACGAGAAAAGCGTCTCCGTGCATAAATAATAGCCGTTTGAGCGTTGCTTTGCCTTGGCTTGGGAGAAGAATTTTCTCTCCTCTTCAGCGGGAATGCTAATATTTGAGGAATGAATGAGGGAACGGATGGCTGCGGAGGAAAGAAGAGAAAGAGGGATGCCCAACGTTAGTGCCCTTCCATTTCCAATAGCGTATACCAGGGCTGTCCAACTTCTACGGGCCCAAGGGCCGGAATTCCGGTCACTGATCACCTGGGGGGCCGAAGGGTCTGCCTCCACCCCGGCTCCGCCTCCTCCCCGGCTCCGCCCCACCCCCAGCTCCGCCCCCTCCCTGGCTCCAATTTACTTACAAGTGACCTTGAGTTTTGGAGTTGTAGTTCACCTCCATCCAGAGAGCACTGTGGACTCAAATAATGATGGATCTGGACCAAACTTGGCATGAATACTCAATATGCCCAAATGGGAACACTGGTGGATTTGGGGGAATGTTTCCTAATACCTTTGAGTTATTTGAGTCCACACTCAAATTGGGACACACCAAAAAAACCCCAAACACCTCAATGCCGTCGCAGGGCTTGATGGGGCCTCCTTTCCCAGAGGCGGGTGGAGGAGGCCCAAAGAGCTCCCCCCCTCCCTCCCTGAAGGGAAAACAAGCCGCGGGGCAGGCGCAAAGGAAAGCCACGTTGCGCCCTGCACGGGGAAGGCAGCACAACAAGGGGAGGGCGCGGAGGAGGGAAGGAAGCGTTGCCAAGGAAACCGCCGCTGAGGGACCCCTCCCCCCCACTCACCCACCGCCCCGCTTTCACTCGAGCCAGGCCCTTACCCATACTGCGGGAGCCCCGCCACAGGGCCGAAGCGCCAACGCCGTCCCCGAAGAGCCCCGCTGGAGCCGAGGCCAAGCTCAGGCGTATATCTTTGTGTATAAGTCTACTTCACATTGGGCAACTTTGGGGGGTCGTAATTATGATTCGTTTCAGTGCATTTCTCCATCCAGACATTCACAAAGGGAAAGAGGCGGGAAGTTGTGCTTCTTTTGGGAGAGACACAGCTCTTACCGTTCGCCACTTGACTCCAAAAAAGTTTTAGTCCGTTATTATATACTAGCTGTACCGTCCACACGTTGCTGTGGCCAACCTTCCCTCCCTCTTTCTCTCCTTCGTTCTTTCTCTCCTTTGTTCTTTCTCTCCTTTCTTTCTTTCTTTCTTTCTTTCTTTCCTTCCTTCTCTTCTTCCTTCCTTCCCTTTTTCTCTCCTTCTCTCCTTCCTTTCTTCCTTCTCTACTTCTTTCCTTCCCTTTTCTTTCCTTCTCTACTTCCTTTCTTCCTTCTCTACTTCTTTCCTTCCCTTTTTCTCTCCTTTCTTTCTTTCTTTCTTTCTTTCCTTCTCTTCTTTCCTTCCTTCCCTTTTTCTTTCCTTCTCTCCTTCCTTTCTTCATTCTCTTTCACCTTCCTTCCCTTTTTCTTTCCTTCTCTCCTTCCTTTCTTCCTTCTATACCTCTTTCCTTCCTTCCCTTTTTCTTTCCATCCCTCCTTTTCTTCCTTCCTTCTTTACCTCTTTCCTTCTCTCCTACCTTTCTTCCTTCTCTACCTCTTTCCTTTCTTCCCTTTTTTCTTTCATTTTCTCCTTTTCTCCCCTCTTTCTTTATCTCTTTCCTTCTCTCCTACCTTTCTTCCTTCTCTATCTCTTTCCTTCCTTTCCTTTGTTCTTTCCTTCTCTCCTTCTCTCCTTCCTTCCCTCTCTACCTTATTCCTTTCCTTTTTATTTCTTTCTCTCCTTTTCTTCCTTCCTTCTTTATCTCTTTCCTTCTCTCCTACCTACCTTTCTTCCTTCTCTACCTTCCTTCCCTTTTTCTTTCTTTCTCTCCTTTCTTTCTTTCTCTCCTTTCTTCCTTCTCTACTTCTTTCCTTCCTTTTTTCTTTCCTTCACTCCTTCCTTCTCTACCTCTTTCCTTCCTTCCCTTTTTCTTTCTTTCTCTCCTTTCTTCCTTCTCTACTTCTTTCCTTCCTTTTTTCTTTCCTTCACTCCTTCCTTCTCTACCTCTTTCCTTCCTTCCCTTTTTCTTTCCTTCTCTCCTTCCTTTCTTCCATCTCTACCACTTTCCTTCTCTCCTACCTTTATTCCTTCTCTACCTCTTTCCTTTCTTCCTTTTTTTCTTTCCTTCTCTCCTTTCTTCCTTCCTTCTGTACCTCATTCCTTCCCTTTTTATTTCCTTCTCTCTTTTTCTTCCTTCCTTCTCTACCTCTTTCCTTCCTTCCCGTTTTCTTTCTTTCTTTCTCTCCTTCCTTCCCTCCTTTTCTACTTCTTTCTTTCCTTCCTTGTTTTTTTCCTTCTCTCCTTCCTTTCTTCCCCCTCTACCACTTTCCTTCCTTCCCTTTTTCTTTCCTTCTCTCCTTCCTTCCCTCCCTCCTTCTCCACCTCTTTCTTTCCTTCCCTTTTTTCTTTCCTTTTCTTCCTTCCTTCCTTTCTTCATTCTTTCCTTCGTCCCCTTTTTTCCTTCCTTCTCCATCTCTTTCCTTCCTTCCTTCTCATTTTTCTTTCTTTCCTTCCTTATCTACCTCTTTTCTTCCTTCTTATTTTTCTTTCCTTCCTTCCTTCTCTACCTCTTTTCTTCCTTACTTCCTTCTCATTTTTCTTTCCTCCCTTCCTTCTCTACCTCTTTCATTCCTTTCCTTTTTTCCTTCTTTCCTTCTCTACCTATTTTCTTCCTTCCTTCCTTCTCAGTTTTCCTTCCTTCCTTCCTTCCTTCCTTCCTTCCTTCCTTCCTTCCTTCCTTCCTTCCTTTTTTCTCTAATTCTTTCCTTCCTTCCACTCCCTTTTTCTTCCTCCCCTTTCTTCCTTCTCTACCTCTTTCCTTCCTTCCTTCCTTCCTTCCTTCCTTCCTTCCTTCCTTCCTTCCTTCCTTCCTTCCTTCCTTCCTTCTCAGTTTTCCTTCCTTCCTTCCTTCCTTCCTTCCTTCCTTCCTTCCTTCCTTCCTTCCTTCCTTCCTTCCTTCCTTCCTTCCTTCCTTCCTTTTTTCTCTAATTCTTTCCTTCCTTCCCCTCCCTTTTTCTTTCTCCCCTTTCTTCCTTCTCTACCTATTCTTGGAGTGTAACTCCCAGCAGTCCTCCTGCGTGATCTATGTACCTACTATCTATTTCTATCTAATCTATATATCTTATCTATCCAGAGGATTGCTGGGAGTTGCAGTCCAGAAATAGGAAATTGGAAATAAGCATGGATTCGGATGCTCTCAAAGAAATCCAAGAAGAAGAAAGGTTACAGCTTGGAAGCAGTGCATTTGGAGCATCCTCCTCCCCTAAAGGGCCTGGTCTAGGACAGGGCTGTCCAACTGGCGGCCGGGGGGCCGTATACGGCCCCCAGCCCCTTCCCTACGACCCCCTAAGCTTTTTAATTAAAAAAATGGAAAAATAAAATAAATAATAAAAAATTTAAAAAATACCTACTTCCGGGTTCGGAGCAAGTATCGCGAGAATACGCAATCCACACGGGATTTCGCTGTCAACGCAAGATCACGCCGGGCGTTGACAGCGAATTCCGTGGATTCTATTCTCGCGATACTCTTCGGCTACTCTACTCCTGGATCGCTGAGGCCCACAGACGCGATTAGGACCTTCTTCGACTCAGTCGGTCGTCGCCTCTCTCGTCGTCCGGTACTCCCTGGATCCCTGCGCGTTTGGAAAAGGTAGGCGAAGCAGGGGGCTCCTCAGGGGCTCCTCATTCCCCCCCCCATCTCCCTCAAGTATTACATATAAAATTAAATATATTTAAAGATGAAATAAGGGGAGATGGGATACATTAAAATAAGGGAGGGGAGGATGGAATTAAATATATTTAGTATTAAATTAAAATAAGGGAGAGGGGAGGATGGAATTAAATATATTTAGTATTAAATAAAAATAAGGGGAGAAGGGAGAGGGCGCTGGGGGAAAGGGCGGAGCCGGGGTCAGGGAGGGGCGGAGCTGGGGCGGAGCCGGGGGCAGACCCTACAGCCCCCCAGGTCATCAGTGACCGGAATTCAGGCCCCTGGGCCAGTAGAAGTTGGACAGCCCTGGTCTAGGAGATGCTGGGAGCTGTCGTTCTCACACATGCGCAGTATTGTCATTTAGCTTTTTGGGGTTTTAAGTCCTTTCTGCTTTTTTTCGGGAGTGGTTTATGAGTGATGTTCTCTCGTTGGTCTGTTTGGTGTGTAGTGTCCAAATTTCATGCCAATTCATCCAGTAGTTTTTGAGTTATGTTAATGTATTTTTAAATTATTATTATATTTATTTATTTATTAGATGTATCAACAGCCACTCCCAATGGCTCGAAGAGAAGCAACAATGCAGAAAGAACCGCAACTTGGAAACAACATCACCCAAGGAGATTATATTATTATCATAATATTTACATTATTATTACCATCATCTTGTTATTATTATTATTATTATTACCACTATTGTCATATCATCATCATCACCATCACATTACATTATAATTATATTATCATTATCATCATTGTATTATATTATTAAATTATAATTATATTAGTATTATCATCATTACAATATTATCATCATTATCATCATATATTATTATCAGCGTCATCATAATGTCATTATATTAGTATTATCATAATTATATTCTATCATCATCGTCATAATTACATTAGTGTTATCATCATTATAGTATAAAATTATATTATCATTATGTTATATTATTATCATCATATTACTTTTATTACAATAATCATTATATTATATTAGTAATATAATTACATTATTATATTATTATTATATATTATTCTCATCATTCTTATTATCATAATAACTATATCTAGTCCGTGAGCTGCTTTTTGCTGACGATGCTGCCCTTGTCGCCCATTTAGAACCAGCCCTGCAGCGCCTCACATCCTGCTTTGCAACAGCTGCAGAGCTGTTTGGGCTGGAAGTCAGCCTGAAGAAAAGGGAAGTCCTCTACCAGCCCACACCAAAGCAAGAACACCATCATCCCCACATCAGCAAAGGCACATCTGTGCTTACGTCCGTTCAGCAGTTGACCTACCTGGGAAGCATCATCTCTTCAGACGCCAAGATTGACAAAGAGATAGATCACAGTTTAACAAAGGCATAGAGTGCATTTGGAAGGCTTCACAAGAGAGTCTGGAGCAACAAGCACCTGAGGCAAAGCACCAAAATCAGTGTGTACAGAGTTACCATACTGTCTATTCTCCACCTATGTTGGCGATAGGTGAAACATGGGTCACCTATCGCCAACACCTACGACTCCTCGAACGTTTTCACCATCACTGTCTTCGCACAATCCTAAATATACACTGGGCCGACTATGTGACGAATGTTGCTGTCCTTGAGCAAGCAGGGATCACCAGCATTGAGGCCATGCTATTGAGAACACAGCTGCGCTGGGCAGGGCACATCTCTAGGATGGAGGACCACCGCCTCCCAAAAATACTACTCTATGGTGAACTCGCCACGAGTCAGCACAAGAGAGGCGCCCCCAAAAAGAGATATAAGGACTCCCTGAAACAACACCTCAGGCTCGGCCAGATTGATCACCAACAATGGTCCAACCTGGCTTCACATCGGGAGGCATGGAGACGCACTATCCACAATGCTGCGGCTTCTTTCGAGAAGACACGCCGAACGGGTCTCGAAGAGAAACGACAATGCAGAAAGAACCGCAACTTGGAAACAACATCACCCAAGGAGACTTTCTGCTGTGCTTTCTGCAACCGGACTTGCCTATCTCAGGTTGGCCTTTTTAGTCATCAATGCGCTTGCAAAAAGCGTGGGATGAGTCCTTCCTAAGAATCTTCGTTCGCGAAGTAATGCCGAGAGTGATTATTATCATATTATTACTATATATTAAAATTATTATAATTGGATATTATAATATATTATTGTTACTGTATTATTATTATCATATTATTACTATATATTAGAATTATTAGAATTTATTATTTTTTTATTATTATTTTGCAGTTTGTTTATTTATTTATTTATTTATTCGGTTTTATATTCCGCTCCTCCCTGCAGGCTCGGGGCGGATCACAACATTCAATAAAAACATCGAGATACAACAATTTTTTAAATCTCAAGGATTACAGATTCTTAAAACTCATAGACATGGCCATACAGTACATTTTCGGATTAGCCAAAAGCGGGTCTAAAAAGGGCGGTCTTGCACGCTCTCCGGAAGAAAACAAGCTCTCGGATCGCGCGGGTATCGTCTGGAAGTGAATTCCACAGCACGGGGGCCGCAGCAGAAAAGGCACACTGCCTGGTTGTGGACAAGAGGCAGGATCGGATTGATGGAATTTCTAACAGGTTCTGCTCCTCTGAGCGCAGTGATCTCGGGGGAACGTACGGGGTAAGGTGGTCCCTCAGGTACACAGGCCTGTGCAGAAGTGTTTATTTTTTATTATAGGATTGAGGATTGAATATGTATTGAGATGTTTAGATGTTTAGGGAAGGTGCACTTCTTCAGTGAAGGTCCACCTTGGGGAAGAGTTGTCATAGCAACCTGGCTGTGAGGCAGAGGTGGGAGGAGTCAACAGCTTTCTGCCACAGCCAAGAATAGAATTCTGGGGAAGTTTGAATTTTGACAGTTTAACTGTCAGACCAGCTCTAGGAGAGAGCAGGTTCTGAGGGCAGTCTGGTTTTGGAGCTGTAGAGAGACAGTTCTAGTAGGCTGAGCTTGCGAGCCAGTCTGTTTGTATAGAGCCTGAGGGCTAGAGATAGGCAAGGTGCCTATAGGAGGAGAGAAGGTCTGTGTGTGAGATAGTTACATACTGATCTAACTGAGTAATAGTAACAGTCAAACATTTTAAACTTTGTATCTTCTACAACAGTGTTTCCCAACCTTTTATGAGCCGCGGCACAGTTTTAACATTAAAAAAATCCGGGAGCACACCACCAACCAAAATGACACAAAATGACACTCTAACACAGTAAAGAATGGCTGGGGGTTGGTGGCCTGCTGGGAGCAGCTGCTGGGAGTGCCGAAGCTGGGGAGGTGGCTGAGCCAGGCTGTGCCATGCCCCGCCCCCTACCCCCGGCTTCACCTCTCCCAGCAGCTGCTCCAGCCTTGAGGGGGCAGTGCCAAACCAGCAGTGCCAGAGCCAGCACAATGCTGGCTTGGAACTGTCCCCTCAAGGCTGGAGCAGCTGCTGGGAGTGCCAAAGCCAGGGGAGGGGGCAGAGCCAGGCTGCGCCATGCCCCGCCCCCTCCCCCCAGCTTCAGCTCTCCTACAGAGGAGGAGCATGAGCAGTGGATGGGCTTCAGTGGGCGGGGCTCCTCCTCCACGCGGCTTCAGCGAGCGAGGGGCGGGAGTCATGGCGGATTGGAGGCTGGCTGGGGAAATGGCCGAAGGAGGAGGCGGCCCGGACCCTTCTTCTTTTTCTTCGCCACTGCCCGGCCCTTCCTCCTCCCCCAAGCAGCAGGAGTTCGGCAGGAGGAGGGGGGAAGGAAGGGGGAGCAGAGAGCTTTTATCGCGGCACAGCAGGAGGTCCGTCACGGCACACTAGTGTGCCACGGCACACTGGTTGAGAAAGACTGTTCTACAATACCAATGTAACCATGATGAGTTGAGCCTCTAAGAAGTTATAACGTATCCATCACGCTTTTGTGCCAAGCTATAAATAAACTGTTATTGTTCTTTTCATCAACCTCTCTCTGTTCCGTATTTTAAAAGTCCAGCCTCAGAGTAAAGCAAGACAGGAAAGTGTTTTTAACCTGTCTTGTTACACAGTTTGAAGTCCCACAATAATTGGTGACAGACCCTCCTAGATAACTGATAACAACAACAGTCCTCACAATCTGGTGGCTAATCTCTTCATATTTAAGGGATCCTTAAATTAAAGTTATACAACACCCTTTTACATTAGGTCAGATACGTAGTGACCTTATCGTTACAAATTAGTGGCAGCGGTGGGATCAGTAAAAGAGGGTCCACCCTGTCCAGCTGGTTCATTTGAAAAGCCTCTTTACAAGGCCCTAGACCGTATAAGGCCTTGAAGGTTAAAACCAACACTTTGAAGGCAATTCGGTACTCGATAGGAAGCCAGTGCAGTTGCCATAAGATGGGAGTAATGTGCTCCCTCGCTGCTGCTCCCACCAGTAAGTGAGCAGCGGCATTCTGTACTACGGTAGCTTGAGCTTCCGGATTGTCGCCAAAGGAAGGCCAACGTAGAGGGCGTTACAGTAGTCCAGCCTCGAGATGACCGTCGCTTGGATCACCGTGGCCAGGTCATCCCTGGACAGGTAGGTAAGTGCCAATCGCCTAGCCTGTCGAAGATGGAAAAATGATGTTTTGCTGACCGTGAGACCTGGGTCTCCATGGACAGCAAGGGTCCAGTGGACACCCAAACTCTTAACAAGGGATGACGGGCTAAGTTGCTCGCCATCCAGGGTAGGAACCGGCACTCATCAGCCCAGGCGACCGGGCCACAAGATCTCCGTCTTCGACGGATTCACCTTCAGCCGGCTGGCACGCAGCCAACCAGTCACGGCTTCAAGACAGTGGTGGAAACATCGGGTACGGTATCCGGCTTGCCGTCCATTCTCAGCAGAAGCTGGGTGTCGTCAGCGTACTAATAACACTCCAGACCAAAGTCGCGGGCCAGCTGGGCCAGGGGGCGCATGTAAATGTTGAATAATAAAGGAGAGAGGATGGCTAGATTTTTAAACCTTAAATGTGGGGAAACAAGGAGATAATAATAGAAAGATTAATTTTATTGATAAGGAGAAGGCGATAGAGAAGGGGTTGAACTTTTCAGAATCCAGACCACCTATGCAACAAGAATAAGGTCCTTGGCGGGGACACAAAAAGTAAATTTTAAATAAAGAAATGCGTTAGATGGTCAGGTGGAAAAACAATTCTAACTCTTAAAGCTTTAGAGATGTAAGATCCATGGAAATTCTCTACTAAGGTATTAAATAAATCTCTTACTAATAAATATAAACATTTGAATATTAGATCTGGAAGGGGGAAGAAATGAAGGAGATGGGCTAACTCAGTGCTGTCCAACTTCTAACCGGCCAAGAGCCGGATTCCAGGTCACTGTTGCCCTGGGGGGGGCACCCGGCCCCGCCCCTGGCCCCGCCCCTGGTCACGCCCCAGCCCTGGCCCCGCCCCCGGCCCCGCCCCCGGCTGCCGGGAAGCTTTGGGGAGGAGGGAGGAGCCACGCGGCACCCCCTCCCTTCCAAGGCATCCTAGTCACAGATGAAGTTGGCGGTTTCGCCGGCTTCAGCTGCTGCCGGGATGCCTTGGAATGGAGAGAGGCGCCGCCGGGGGACCCCCTCCCTTGCAAAGCATCCCGGCAGCCGCAGAAGCCGGCGCTGGCTTCAGCCGCTGCTGCGATGCTTTGCAGGGAGGTGCCGCCGGGGACCCCCTCCCTTGCAAAGCATCCCGGCAGCCGGAGAAACCGGCGCTGGCTTCAGCCGCTGCTGCGATGCTTTGCAAGGGAGGATGCCGAGGACCCCTCCCTTGCAAAGCATCCCGGCAGCCGCAGAGAAACCGGCGCTGGCTTCAGCGCTGCTGCGATGCTTTGCAAGGGGGAGGGATGCCGCCGGGGACCCCCTCCTTGCAAAGCATCCCGGCGGCGGAGAAACCGGCGCTGGCTTCAGCCGCTGCTGCGATGCTTTGCAAGGGAGGATGTACCGCCCGGGACCCCCCCTTGCAAAGCATCCCGGCAGCCGCAGAAACCGGCGCTGGCTTCAGCCGCTGCTGCGTGCTTTGCAAGGGAGGGGGTGCCGGGACCCCCTCCCTTGCAAAGCATCCCGGCAGCCGCAGAAACCGGTGCTGGCTTCAGCCGCTGCTGCGATGCTTTGCAAGGGAGGGGTGCCGCCGGGACCCCCTCCCTTTGCAAAGCATCCCGGCAGCCGCAGAAACCGGCGCTGGCTTCAGCCGCTGCTGCGATGCTTTGCAAGGGAGGGGTGCGCTGAGACCCCTCCCTTGCAAGGCATCGGCGCCGGCGAGAGAGGGAAGAAGAGGGCGGTGCAGGGAGGAGGAGCTAGCCTTCTTCCTCCTTCTTGTACCACCCGTTGTCCCTCTCTCACCGGCGCCGATGCAATCGGCGGCGCGGAGAGAGGGAAGAGGGGCGGTGCAGGGAGGAGGAGCTAGCTCTCTTCCTCCTCCCTGCCCCTCCCCCTCCCCCGACCGCCATTTTTTTAAAACAAATTTTTTTAGATTTTTTTTTAAAAAAGTTAAAAATGGCGGCTGGGGGCATAGCTGGGGCCGTGCCCAACAGGCTGGGGGGCCAGATCCGGCCACAGGGCCGCCAGTTGGACAGCCCTGGGCTAACTTATAAGGATGAGAAATTTTGATTTACCTCAAAATAAAACTACAAGGCCTTTACAGGAGAGTAGAGAAGGAAAGAAGGATCAGAATCCCACTCAGTAACTATAAAATGCGGAATATTTAACTACTCCTGAACCCTGAGAAGCAACTGCTTCATGAATTGGTCTACTGAATCCACCAGAGGAGTATGAAATACAAGAGAATAGAATTGCTGATCCCGGTATGGAAGATTAAACTGAGAATAACAGGGTTCGTTATGCGAGGTTAGAGAATGAAATAATGTTGTATTAAGAATGAGAAGATAGAGATTTTCCACTATAAATAAATACATTGTGACATATTTGTCTTTTTATATTCACAAGAAATAGCTGTTGCTATCAATTTGCAATGAAATGAAAAGAATGAAAAGAATGAAAAGAATGAAAAGAATGAAATAATGTTGAACAATAAGGTTAAGGAACTTTCCTTCCTTTTTTATGTTATTTTTCCTCTTTTGTGTGTGTGCTCCCCAAAACCATGGCAAGGAGGGTCTCGATGAAGCTCGAAAGATAAAAATTTATACTTATAAAAGAATAAAGGCATGAGGAAAAGACCAATAAATTACTATATTAATTATGATAGATTATGGGTAAAGGTATTATAAATGACAGATTGTACTTTGATTAATGAATATTATCGAGAATATGAAATAAGCTATAAGAATGAGTAGAGTACTACTGTCATATATTCAATTTTAGAGTAAGAGCATAGAGGAACCTCATGTATAAAGAAAAGTGAAGAACATATGTAATAGGCATGAAAAAAAGTTATGAAAATGAAATGATTCGTAAGAAATTTGTAAGAAATGCTACTTTCAGTATTTCCGCACCTGGAACGCCAACCAGGAAGTGGACTTTCTTTATAGAACTTCGGGGCCAGGATTTTCTTGTGTCGTTATTAGGTCGTGGGGGGTCATAAGGGGGCACCCTCCTTCTCTCTCACCACCCTCCCGCCTCCCTTGCCAATAAGTATTATGGCGCGGCCAGCCCTAAACTCGCTCCGTCGTTCGGCTGGAAGCCTGGAAAAATGTAAACAGAGGATTACTCAGAAGTAAATCTGCAAGGAGGGCACTTTGGATGAAGTGCCCTCCTTTGTGGATTTACTTCTGAGTAAACCTCTCTGTTTACATTTTTCAGGCTTCCTGCCTCTCCTGCCTGCCGGGATCTAAAGCATCAAAGAGTATTGGGGTGAGAAACCAACCTAATGTATAATAGAATGAATGCTACTGTAAGTGCCTAATATTATAAGTAATCCAACTGGTCATACCTACATTCCATGCACATGCAATAATACAGCAGTAATAATAATAACAAGAGGTAAAATTCAAACCGAAGTATTCTGACTGGTCCCTCCTCATGCGGTGCAAACGGGCTCTTCTCTGTGAGCCCGGGAAACGCCAGCGTTTTCTGCTTGGGTGCACACACATACATATTCTGGGGGGGGGGGGGATTTGCTGCAGAATCCCGGGCTCATAGAGAAGATTCTGCAGCAAATCCCCCAAAGAATATGTATGTGTGTGCACCCAAGCAGAAAACGCTGGCTTTTCCGGGCTCACAGAGAAGAGCCCGTTTTGCACCGCATGAGGAGGGACCATCAGAATACTTCGGTTTAAATTTTACCTCTTCTTATCCCCATTGTTATTACTGCTGTATTAGTGCATGTGCATGGAATGTAGGTATATATGACCAGCCTGGGCAAACTTGGGCCTCGCTCCCTCGGGATCGGGGTGAGAGAGAGGCAGCGAGGGAGCCGGGGGCTCCTCCTTTTTCTTTGCTGCTTCCAAGAATAGAATACCCCCTCCCTCCTTCCCTCCCTCCTTCCTATTTGGAGAGTCCCATCTAGAATTCAGTGTGATTTATTCAAGTTTTGGCCTACAACTCCCAGAAATCCCAGCCAATTTACCAGCTGTTAGGATTTCTGGGAGTTGTAGGCCAAAAACATCTGAATGCGCATGCGCTGGCATACGAACTACTAACGATTTTGTTAGTAATTAAGTTACATTTAGAAATTTTTGGAAAATTTTTGTAAGTCTTTCTTTTACTAATCAACCCCCCAATTTGATTTTAGAATCACCATTTTTGGGTTCGAAACCATGCCTAATAAATACATTGTGACATATTTGTCTTTGTATATTCACAAGAAATAGCTGTTGCTATCAATTTGCAATGAAATGAAATGAATGAAAAGAATGAAATAATGTTGAACAATAAGGTTAAGGAACTTTCCTTCCTTTTTATGTTATTTTTCCTCTTTTTGTGTGTGTGCTCCCAAAACCATGGCAAGGAGGGTCTCGATGAAGCTCGAAAGATAAAAATTTATACTTATAAAAGATAAAGGCATGAGGAAAAGACCAATAAATTACTAGATTAATTATGATAGATTATGGGTAAAGGTATTATAAATGACAGATTGTACTTTGATTAATGAATATTATCGAGAATATGAAATAAGCTATAAGAATGAGTAGAGTACTACTGTCATATATTCAATTTTAGAGTAAGAGCATAGAGGAACCTCATGTATAAAGAAAAAAGTGAAGAACATATGTAATAGTGTGCAATTAGAATGGAAGTCAACATTCCTGTTATCCCTTTTCCCATCCCTTTTCCTATTGTGTTTATGTATGTTTGATAAAATGGAAACTTTTAATAAAAATATCTTTGGGGAAAAA
>JARBWK010002412.1:0-15169 GCA_030556195.1 Anolis apletophallus
AAGATCTCTCGAAATTGAGTGAATGGGCAACAAAGTGGCAAATGCATTTTAACCTGAACAAGTGTAAAGTCATGCACATCGGGGCAAAGAACCCCAACTACACCTACCAATTGATGGGGTCAAAGCTTTCGAGACAAACCAGGAAAGGGATCTTGGGGTTTTGGTGGACAGCTCAATGAAGATGTCAACCCAGTGCGCTGCAGCAGTGAAAAAAGCAAATTCTATGCTAGGCATGATCAGAAAGGAATCGAAAATAGGTCGATCAAATGTTGTATTGCCTCTCTACAAATCTATGGTGAGGCCACATCTGAGTACTGTGTACAATTCTGGTCACCGCACCTCAAGAAGGATATAACGGAACTGGAAAAGGTACAGAAAAGGGCAACAAGAATGATCCAAGGGATGGAGCGGCTCCTTACGAAATCAGGTTGCAACGCCTTGGTCTTTTCAGCCTTGAAAGACGGCGTTTAAGAGGTGACTTGATCGAAGTGTATAAAATCATGCATGGGATAGAAAGGGTGAATAGAGAAAAAATATTTTCTCTGTCACACAACACAAGGACTAGAGGGCACTCCCTGAAGCTCCAAGGTAGGAAAGTTAGGACTAATAAAGGGAAATATTTCTTCACCCAGAGGGTCATTGGGTTATGGAACTCACTTCCAGAGGAGGTTGTGACAGCGGTCAGCCTGGACAGCTTCAAGGCAGGATTAGACAGATTCATGGATACCAAGGGAATCCGTAGCTACTGAAATGGACCTCCAAGTGCCACCTCTGTGTTGATGGAGGCAGGCAGGATTTTCCCCGGGTACTGGTTGTGGGGGTCGGGAGCAGGTGAGGGTTTTGCCCTCCCTTCTGCTAGAGATCCCTGTGTACAACTGGTGGGCCACTGTGTGACACAGAATGCTGGACTAGATGGGCTGAGGCCCGATTCAGCATGGCTCTTCTTATGTTCTTATGTTCTTATGTTCCAAAGGACATGGCATCCATGAAAGAGAATTTTTTTTTAAAAAACCCAAATTGATTTGGGTCATTTGCATTGAATCCTGGGCCACTTAAATGTCCCACGTCATTGCGTGTATTTGGTGAGAATATGCGGCAGGGGCAGGAACCTATGGCTCGGGAGCCAGATGTGGCTTTTTTCATGATTGCATCTGGCTCTCCAGAGCAGACCGGGCCTCGGTTTCCCAGTATGCAGCTTTCCTATACCATTCTTTCCTTCCTTTTCCCTCCCTCTCTCCCCTTCCTGCTTTCCTCCATTCTCCCTCTTCCTTCCTTCCTTCCTTCCTTCCTTCCTTCCTTCCTTCCTTCCTTCCTTCCTTCCTCTTCCTTCCTTTCTTTCTCCCCCTTCACCCTTTCCTTCCCCTCTTCCTTTTCCCTCCCTCCCCCTTCCTTCTTTCCTCCATTCTCCCCTTCACCATTTCCTTCTCCTTCTCTCCTTCCTTTTCCCTCCCTCTCTCCCTTATTTCCTCCATTCTCCCGCTTCCTTCCTTCCTCTTCCTCCCTCCCTTTCTCCTCCTTCACCCTTTCCTTCTCTCCTTCCTTTTCCCTCCCTCTCTCCCCTTCCTTCTTTCCACCATTCTCTTCCTTCCTTCCTTCCTCTTCCTTCCTTTCTCTCCCCTTCACCCTTTCCTTCTCTCCTTCATTTTCCCTCCCTCTCCCCCCTTTCTTTTCCTCCATTCTCCCTCTTCCTTCCTCTTCCTTCCTTCCTCCCCTTTCCTTCCCCTCTTCCTTTTCCCTCCCTCCCCCTTCCTTCTTTCCTCCATTCTCCCCTTCACCATTTCCTTCTCCTTCTCTCCTTCCTTTTCCCTCCCTCTCTCCCTTATTTCCTCCATTCTCCCTTCCTTCCTTCCTCTTCCTCCCTCCCTTTCTCCTCCTTCACCCTTTCCTTCTCTCCTTCCTTTTCCCTCCCTCTCCCCCCTTCCTTCTTTCCACCATTCTCTTCCTTCCTTCCTTCCTCTTCCTTCCTTTCTCCCCCTTCACCCTTTCCTTCTCTCCTTCATTTTCCCTCCCTCTCTCCCCTTCCTTCTTTCCTCCATTCTCCCTCTTCCTTTCTCTTCCTTCCTTCCTTCCTCCCCTTTCCTTCCCCTCTCCCTTTTCCCTCCCTCTCCCTCTTTCTTCTTTCCTTCCTTTCTCCCCCTTCACCCTTTCCTTCCTCTTCTCTCCTTCCTTTTCCCTCCCTCTCTCCCTTATTTCCTCCATTCTCCCGCTTCCTTCCTTCCTCTTCCTCCCTTTCTCCCCTTCACCCTTCCTTTCTCTCCTTCCTTTTCCCTCTCTCCCTCTCCTTCCTTCTTTCCTCCATTCTCTCTCCCTCCCTTTCTTCCTCTTCTATTCTTTTTCCCCAAGTCTTCCTTTCCTTCTCCTTCCTTCCTTTTCACTTCCCTCTCTCCCCTTCTTTCTTTCCCTTCATAATTTTACTTTCTTCTCACTCTCTTTCTTTTCCCCACCCTTTCCTTTCCTCCCTTCCTATTTCCTTCTTTCTTTTCCCCTCCTTGTCTCTCTCCTGCTTTTCTTTCTTCCTTTTCCATAGTCCATTCTTCTTTTCTTTCTTCCTCTCTCCCTCCCTCCTTTATTTCCTATTTCTTTCTTCCTTTCCCCCTTCCTTCCTTCCGTCTTCTCTTCCTTCCCAAAGTCCTGATCATGCCTTTTGCAGAGCCAGGTCTGAAGTGTCCCGTCATTCTGCCGGGGGAATCCTTCTCTCATAGTATGTACGTATAAACTCACATTTAGTTGAATTCAGTCTTAAAATATATTATATATATTATCTGGCTCTCACTGAAATACATTTCCAAATATTTTGCTTTCATGGCTCTCTGAGTCAAAAAGGTTCCCGACCCCTGGTCTACACTGAAGAATGAATGCTGTTTATAGTATTTTCTCTTGGTTATGGGAGTTCTGTGTGGGAAGTTTGATTCCATTCCATAATTGGCGGAGTTCGGGATGCTCTTTGATTGTGTGTTAACTATAAATCCCAGAAACTGTAACTCCCAAATGTCAAGGTCTATTTTCCCCAAACTCCATCTGTGTTCATATTTGGGCATATTGAGTATTCATGAGAAGTTTGGTCCTGATCCAACATTGTTTGAGTCCACAGTGCTCTCTGGGTGTAGGTGAACTACAACTCCCAAACTCAAGGTCAATACCCACGAAATCCTTATAGTATTTTCTCTTGGTTGTGGGAGTTCTGTGTGGGAAGTTTGTGTCTTTCCGCCATTCCTGCCAGGATATCTATGTTGTGTTCATCGAAACAGGCCCAGGTCTCACACTGAGTGTATAAATACATTTAAAAACATATTAACGATATGTATGACTGTGTTAGAGTGTCATTTTGTGTCATTTTGGTTGGTGGTGTGCCCCAGGATTTTGGAAATGGAAAAAAATGGGGGAAACTGCCATAAGGAATGCAAGAAATTCATTGTGAATAACTAATTCTCAAATCACTACTTTCTCCGGCACCTTTATTATCCCAAAGGAGTTGGTTATGCTGCTTGCCTTAATAAAAGCAGAAGACGTTGGAAAGTGAGAGGTTTCCACGTTCACCTGTCAAGCTCTGAAAGGCTAAATAAATAATAATGGGACTAACCTGTTGCATTTCTCTCTCTCTCTCTCTCTGTTTACAGACAGCCGACGATGATTTCCTTCCTAGGTGAAGAAAGGAAGGCCATTTTCATCTCGCTTGACTGCTGCTTCTCTCCTTCCTCTCAAACTGCTGCACATAATTTAATTTGTTGCTTTCATATTGTTACGTAGAATGTTATTTTTTTTTAATTAAATAATTTACGTTTTCCCAACACACTTTGTCAGCTGAGTTTAGCTATGTCAGGGCCACTGCAAATGGGTATCGAATGCTCAAGAGCAGGATTGAAACGCTACTGATCTTTCCTTTAAAGCACTGATTCTCCAAGTGGGCGGTACCACCCCCTGGTGGGCGGTGAACCCCTTTAAGGGGGCGGTGAGGCAACCCAAGGGGGCGGTGGGAGGCTCAGAGGAATTTGGGGTGGTGGTGAACCCCTTTTAGGGGACGGTGAGGCAACCCATGGAGGCGGTGGGAGGCTCAGGGGAATTTGGGGGGTGGTGAACCTCTTTAAGGGGATGGTGAGGCAATCCAAGGAGTCGGTGGGAGGCTCAGGGGAATTTGGGGAGCCGTGAACCCCTTTAAGGGGACGGTGAGGCAATCCATAGGGGCGGTGGGAGGCTCAGGGGAATTTGGGGGGTGGTGAACCCCTTTTACAGGGGTGGTGAGGCAACCCAATGGGGCGATGGGAGGCTCAGGGGAATTTGTGGGGCAGTGAACCCCTTTAAGGGGGTGGTGAGGCAACCCAAGGGGGCGGTGGGAGGCTCAGGGGAATTTGGGAGGCGGTGAACCTCTTTTAAGGGGGTGGTGAGGCAACCCAAGGGGGCGGTGGGAGGCTCAGGGGAATTTGGGAGGCGGTGAACCCCTTTTAAGGGGGTGGTGAGGCAACCCAAGGGGGCGGTGGGAGGCTCAGAGGAATTTGGGGGGCGGTGAACCCCTTTAAGGGGGCGGTGAGGCAACCCAAAGGGGCGGGGGGAGGCTCTGGGGAATTTGGGGGGCGGTTAACCCCTTTTAAGGGGGTGGTGAGGCAACCCAAGGGGGCGGTGGGAGGCTCAGAGGAATTTGGGGGGCAGTGAACCCCTTTAAGGGGACGGTGAGGCAACCCAAGGGGGCGGTGGGAGGCTCTGGGGAATTTGGGGGGGGTCCCCTTTAAGGGGGCGGTGAGGCAACCCAAGGGATTATGAGATTGTGAGTTGCTCTGAGCCCTCGGGGAGTGGCGGCATACAAGTTCAAATAATAAATAAATAGGCTCAATGTAGACCCATATGTTGTCTGGACTGCATTAAAATGCATTATATGGTCAGCATAGACCAGGCCTAGGCCAGCTTGGGCCCTCCAGGTGTCTTGGACTTCAATTCCCATCATTCCTCACAGGCTCAGGACCCTTCAATGTAAACAAGGCCAGTGTAGACCAGGCCTAGGCCAGCTTGGGTCCTCCAGGTGTTTTGGACTTCAATTCCCATCATTCCTCACAGCCTCAGGCCCCTTCCGTGTAGACCAGGCCAGTGTAGACCAGGCCTAGTCAGTGTAAACCAGGCCTAGGCCAGCTTGGGCCTCCAGGTGTTTTGGACTTCAATTCCCATCATTCCTCACAGCCTCAGGCCCCTTCCGTGTAGACCAGGCCAGTGTAGACCAGGCCTAGTCAGTGTAAACCAGGCCTAGGCCAGCTTGGGCCCTCCAGGTGTTTTGGACTTCAATTCCCATCATTCCTCACAGCCTCAGGCCCCTTCCGTGTAGACCAGGCCAGTGTAGACCAGGCCTAGTCAGTGTAAACCAGGCCTAGGCCAGCTTGGGCCCTCCAGGTGTTTTGGACTTCAATTCCCATCATTCCTCACAGCCTCAGGCCCCTTCCGTGTAGACCAGGCCAGTGTAGACCAGGCCTAGTCAGTGTAAACCAGGCCTAGGCCAGCTTGGGGCCCTCCAGGTGTTTTGGACTTCAATTCCCATCATTCCTCACAGCCTCAGGCCCCTTCCGTGTAGACCAGGCCAGTGTAGACCAGGCCTAGTCAGTGTAAACCAGGCCTAGGCCAGCTTGGGCCCTCCAGGTGTTTTGGACTTCAATTCCCATCATTCCTCACAGCCTCAGGTCCTTTCCTTTTCCCCTCAGCCGCTTAAGCGGCTGAGGGGAAAAAGGAAAGGGTCTGAGGCTGTGAGGAATGATGGGAATTGAAGTCCAAGACACCTGGAGGGCCCAAGCTGGCCTAGGCCTGGTATAGGCCTACACCTACTCCTCTCTTTCATTATTGGCATGAGCTAGGCCACAATCCTTGCTCTTTCTCTTCCTTCCTTCCTTGACTTTGTGATCCCATTGCCATCCTATCCCAGAAGTCCCAGCACCCCAAACTCAGGAAAACTCCATCTCCCAAAGACCAACACACCCTAATACAGCTCCCCTCAGCTTCTGTTTACAGGTTAGTTGCTACTGCGCATGCGTAGAGATGAGTTTCCCTCAGCTTGTTTACCAATGGACTACTGCGCATGCGTAGAGATGAGTTTCCCTCAGCTGGTTTACCAATGCACTACTGCGCATGCGTCGAGATGAGTTTCCCCCCTCCCCTCGGTTGACAAACTCCTCCCTCTCCGTCATTGGCTGCGCGGGTTGTGACGTCGAAGGTTCTGATTGGTCCCCTCACTCTACGGTGTCCGCGCGGTCTCAAGCGGGTGAGGGAAGGAGCAAGATGGCGTCGGAGGTGCGCTCTGAGCCTCCCAAGGCCGGGGAGCTCCCGTTGCCACCCTACGGGGCCTGGTCTCCCAACGAGCTGCAGGCCAAGCTGGCTGAAATGGGGGCGCCGACGCACGGTGAGCGGGAATGCTTTCCGTGGGGCCTCAGGGCCGGGAAAGCGGGCGGTGGGATGTGTAGGCCTGGAGTGAGGCCTAGCAGCTGAGGCTTCCTTCTGGAGAGGCAGGACATGGCAGAGCCAGGTGCAGCTCCTTCCCAGGCAGCGGGAGAACAGGATTACAGGTTGCATCCCCTTCTCCAGAATCCCAAAGCACAGGCAGACCCTAAGTTAGAGGCTCTGTAGGATTGTTCTTAAGTTGAAAGTGTATGTAAGTCGGGACAAGGCCATGTTGAAAGTGTAACTCCAGTCATATATATATATATATACACACATACTAGCTGTACCCGGCACGTGTTGCTGTGCCCTATTTATATTTTTATTTCTTCGACTTGTTAGTCGCCCTATCCCATAGGCTCAGGGCGACTCACATTCATGAAAGCCATAAAACACAGTAAAAAACAGATCAAACAAACCATTAATTAAAATTGCAGCAGCCAGGCGTGCAAACACAGTCCAACATATACCTATGAACCGAACGCTGGCCCGCGACTTTGGTCTGGAGTGTTATCAGTATGCGGATGACACCCAGCTTTTGCTGAGAATGGACGGCAGGCCGGACTCCGTACCCGATTGTTTCCATCTATGCCTTGAAGCCGTGACTGGTTGGCTGCGTGCCAGCCGGCTGAAGGTGAACCCGTCGAAGACGGAGATCCTGTGGCCTGGTCAGCCTGGCCTGGGTGGGTGCCGGTTGCCTTCCCTGGATGGCGAGCGGCTTAACCTATCGCCATCGGTTAAGAACTTGGGGGTTGTGTTGGACTCCTCGCTGACCATGAAGGCTCAGGTCTCCGTGGTCAGCAGGACGTCATTCTTTCACCTCCGGCAGGCTAGGCGACTGGCACCCTACCTGTCCAGGGACAACCTGGCCACGGTAATCCAAGCGACGGTCATCTCGAGATTGGACTACTGTAATGCCCTCTACGTTGGCCTTCCCTTGTCGACAATCCGGAAACTCAAGCTGGTGCAGAATGCCGCAGCCGCTTGCTGGCGGGAACGCCAGTGAGGGAGCACATCACACCTATCCTCCGGCAACTGCACTGGCTTCCTATTGAGTACCGAATTGCCTTCAAGGTGTTGGTTCTGACCTTTAAGGCCTTGCACGGCCTAGGGCCTGCGTACCTGAGGGACCGCCTTACCCCGTACTCTCCCCCGAGATCACTGCGCTCAGATGAACAGAATCTGTTGTCAGTGCCATCAATCCGCTCCTGCCATCTATCGACGATTAGACAGAGAACTTTTTCCGTAGCGGCGCCGGTGCTCTGGAACGCCCTCCCGGACAGTGCCCGAGCCATCTCGGAACTGGCCCCTTTTCGGAGGGCTTGTAAGACGGCCCTTTTTGGCCTAGCCTTCAATTAGGCACACCAGACTAAGAACTATGTCGCATGTCCTCCCATACCTGTGTGGTGATGTAATGTGTTTTAAATGTGTTTTATGTTTTTTACGCTTTTAATGTAGGGCTACATGCCGACATGTGGTGACATGTTGCCCGTTATACTTGTTGTTATCCGCCCCGAGCCTGCTGGGAGGAGCGGAATACAAAAATGAACAATAAATAAATAAATAAAGAGGAGGGTTTTGCAGGCCCTGCGGAATGTTAACAAGTCAGTCTGCGCTCGGATTGTGGAAGGGAGGGCATTCCACAGGGCCGGCGCAGCGGCACTGAATGCCCTCCTCCGCGTTTTATCCAGGTGGATAGATTGTCGGCTAGGCACCACCAGGAGGTTCTGGGACTCGGATCGCAGTGGTCGGGGTGGACTGTAATGGGAGAGGCGGTCCCTTAGGTACACTGGCCCCAGACCATTTAAGGCCTTAAAGGTCAAGACCAGCACCTTGAAGGTGATCCGGTGCTCTATCGCAGGGCTGTCCAATTGGCGGCCCTGGGGCCGTACATGGCCCCCCCAGCCCCTTTCCTGCGGCCCCCTCATCTTTTTAATAAAAAATTAAAAAAGGAAAATAAATTAAATAATAAAAATTAAAAAATTACCCACTTCCGGGTTCCGGAGGAAGTCTCACGAGACTTTGCCAGCCACGCGGGATCTCGCGTTGAGAGCAAAATCCTGTGTACCTGGCGTAGTCTCGTGATAGTTAATACAGTTGCCGAAATCTCGGGATTCAGCGGCTATGCCAGGGCGAGGTCGTACAAGGCCAAGGCGAGGCCTGCAAGGAGCTCCGCCTGGGCCTGCTCCAGCTCCTGGCCGCCCTGCTCGGCCCTGGTTCCCTTCCTGCCCGAGGCCTCCGCCGGCCTCCGGGACCCCTTCCCGCCCGCACAGAGGCAGGCCTGCGACGCCATCGCCGCCTCCGCCCGCGCCTCCCCAGGTAATGAACCCACAGCCTCAGGGGTTGGGAGGGTTCCCCCAGGCAGGAAGCATTAATTATATTTTATTAATGTATGTATGTCCCCTCCCTCCATCCATGTCCCTTTCTGATATTATTATATTTTATTAATGTATTTATATTCCCTCCCTGGGGCTGAGGAGGGGGCGGAGCCTGGGAGGGGGCAGAGCCAGGGGCGGAGGCAGACCCTTTGGCCCCCCAGGTGATCAGTGACCGGAATTCCGGCCACAGGTCCGGTAGAAGTTGGACAGCCCTGCTCTATTGGAAGCCAGTGCAGTTCGCGCAGCACAGGCGTGATGTGGCAGCAAGATGGAAGGCCTGCCACCAGCCGTGCTACAGCGTTCTGCACCAGCTTAAGCTTCCGGATAACCGACAAGGGAAGGCCGATGTAGAGGGCATTACAGTAGTCCAATCTCGAGATGACCGTGGCTTGGACCACTGTGGCTAGGTCATGACGGGACAGGTAGGGAGCCAGCCTCCTCGCCTGTCGGAGGTGGTGGAAAGCCACTTCGCTGACAATGGAGATATGTTTCTCCATTGACAGCTCGGAGTCAAGCGTGACTCCCAAGCTCTTTACTGATGGAGATGGGCGAAGTGTCGCCCCGTCCAGGGTAGGGAGCCGGATCCCCCCCGTACCCGGACGACCCAGCCACAGGATCTCCATCTTAGCTGGATTCACCTTCAACCTACTGGCTCGCAGCCATCCAGTAACGGCTTCAAGGCAATGATGGAAATTATCGGGTACGGAGTCAGGCTGGCCTTCCATCCCCAGAATGAGCTGGGTGTCATCCGCATATTGGTGACACTCCAGCCCGAAGCTGCGTGCCAACTGAGCAAGTGGTCGGACATAGATGTTAAATAATAAAGGGGAGAGAATTGCCCCCTGGGGCACCCCACAAGGAAGTGGGGCGCCCCCGGAGACAACCCCACCCCCTCTCATTCGCTGAGACTGGTTCCGGAGGAAGGAGGACAGCCAGCTAAGGGCTGGCCCCCTCGCCCCGGCCAGTCGGTGGGTCAAAAGATCGTAATCAACAGTATCGAACGCTGCCATGAGGTCCAATAACACGAGCAGCGCCGATCCACCTTGATCTAGTTGGCATCTAGTTAGGAGATGCGAGAAAGTCTGAGTATGTTAGGGTTGGAATTGATGTTAGTTATGGTCTTGGTGGGGTCATGGCTGTGTCGTTGTGGGTTGTTCTGGTGGGTGGGATGTTGAAGTCCTGTGGAGTTGTCGGTGTGTGGTATTGCTGCCGTTCTGCAGAGCTTGTGGATATACAATGTTTTTTGTCTTTCCGTCTGCTGTGTTGATGTAGAGGTTCTGTGGTTTCCCAACTCTGGAGCACGCTACGTAGAGTTGTCCGTGGGAGAAGCCTTCTGTGTCAAGGTCTATGCCACAGATTTGTAGTGTTTGTCCTTGAGCCTTGTTTATGGTGATGGCAAAAGCTAGTGTAGTGCAGTGTCTTTCTGTTCTGGCGTTTGTTCTGCCCTTTTTTATGTGATGTATGTAGCGTTGCGAGTGTGTCGTCCGATGCTGTTCTTTTTAGGAGGCATGGCTTGTCTTTTGGGTCAGCTTATGCCTGCGTGGAAGGAAGGAATGGCATACAAATGGGTTGAGCAGTAGACGCAAGGTTGTGTTATGTGCGTATTGTGTTGTGTGTAGGTATTACTTTTTTGGTGTTGTTAGTGGGTGTGTGGTGCCATTGTGGGTGGTAGTATGTTGTGGAATGCTTGTGTGGGTGGGGTGTTTTGGGTGTTTGTAGAGTATCAGTGCAGTGTTGTGTTATGGAAGGAAGGAATGGCATACAAATGGGTTGAGCAGTAGACGCAAGGTTGTGTTATGTGCGTATTGTGTTGTGTGTAGGTATTACTTTTGTGTTATTCTGGGGGTATGTATTTGTTAGTGGTGCCTGTGTCCCTGGTGCCCTATTTGTCCTAGATCTTGACCGTGGCAGTATAACCCTCAACTGAAATCACTCAGCATTCTAAGTGGCTTTGCCCACCGTTACTATGGTAACTGATGTTGGCCAATGGGTTTTGCTGGCTGCCGCAGAGGATCCTGGGAAACGAAGGTCCTTTTGTACCGTCGTGTTGGGGGCCGTCTAGGCCTTTTTTGGGGGGGGAGTTTCTCTGCTAAAAACCTTCCTTGCCTGAGGCCTATTTGTGTTGGCAAGTTTGGTGTCTCTGCCTTGGAAGGTTTCTCTGTCTCTGTCAGTCGTTCGACGACGAGACCTCCTTTATATAATAGATAGATAGATAGATAGATAGATAGATAGATATATATCTCGGCATTACTTCGCAAACGAAGATTCTTAGGAAGGACTCATCCCACACTTGATGACTAAAAAGGCCAATCTGAGATAGGCAAGTCCGGTTGCAGAAAGCACAGCAGAAATTTATTATTATTATTTCCAGCGTTTATACCCCGCTACTTCTCAACCCCCGAGGAGGGACTCAGAGCGGCCTAACAACGGCAACGATTCGATGCCACACAATATACATCAAATGTATCAAATTTTATTGCATTAGCTGCAAAGCCATATAAATAGAGCAAACCATGTAGAAAAGATACATATATCAGGCATTAAACAATGGTTCCATAATGTGCAGCAGTACATTAAGCAGTCGTTCCATGGTGAAGTAGCAAATATTCTCCTATCACCTCTACCTTACTGATTCTTTTGGTCAAATATCCTGGCGTGTATAACCTTCTATTTGATCCTCATGTATCCTCATCCCCTCTACAATCAATCCCAATTGATGCAATGTATCATTGCCTGCTTTTACTGGCTTTATAAAAGAATGTTGCTATTTTTGAAATTACTAACTGGTTGGGATTAGAGAGGAGGAATATGGTTCTATTAGTCAGAGACCAGTGAGCTTTGTTGAGTAAATGGACTTCAAGAAGGGATTTCCTTGCTTTTTCATAAATTGCACAATATACATAGTAAACAACAGTTAAGATTAAAATACATTAAAATACAACTAGAATTAAATACATTAAAATACAGTTAGCATTAAAACATCACATACATTCATCACAGTTATAAACAATATTCCATCCATAAGCCTTAGATCTTATCCACCAATTTGCCATCTGAACAATCTAAAGTGCCGTATCGTGCTGTTTAAGGTGCGGACGCTTGGTCCCATAACCATGATTTCACTCTTTTTCTGAATGCCAGGAGGGATGAAGCTGATCGAATATCAATAGGGAGTCCATTCCACAGACGGGGGGCCACCACCGAGAAGGCCCTATCTCTCGTCCCTACCAACCGCATCTGGGATGTAGGCGGGAGCGAGAGCAGGGCCTCCCGGATGATCTTAAGGTACAGGATGGGACGTAGAGGTTGATGCGTTCGGACAAGTAAGCTGGGCCAGAACCGTATAGAGCTTTAAAGGTCAAAACCAGCACTTTGAATTGAGCTCGAATGGACAGGCAGCCAGTGGAGCTGACACAGCAGGGGGTGGTATGCTCCCTGTATGTAGCTCCAGTTAGTAATCTGGCTGCCGCCCGTTGGACTAGTTGTAATTTCCGAACTGTCTTCAAAGGCAGCCCCACGTAGAGCGCGTTGCAGTAATCTATTCGGGATGTGACCAGAGCGTGGACGACCATAGCCAGATCGGACTTCCCAAGGTACGGGCGCAGCTGGGTGATGTTGTTTCCAAGTTGCGGTTCTTTCTGTGTTGTGGAGACCCGTTTGGTGTGTCTTCTCAAAAGAGTCCGCAGCATTGTGGATAGTGCGTCTCCATGCCTCTCAATGTGAGGCCAGGGTGGACCATTGTTGGTGATCAGTTTGGCCGAGCCTGAGATGTTGTTTCAGGGAGTCCTTCTATCTCTTTTTGGGGGTGCCTCTCTTGCGCTGACCCGTGGCGAGTTCACCGTAGTAGTAATAGTATTGAGCGCCAGCGCAAAGCAATGTTGGAACCTTCTAGAAATACAAATGTCAATCATTAGTGAAGCCCCGCCCACCTCCCCTATAAATAGCCCACCGCGGGGCTGTCACCTCAGTTCTCTTCCGCCGCATAGAGCAGCCAGAAGGAGGAGGCATGACCAGAGGGGAGGACCGGGCGGGATTGTACGAATTCACAGGTGACCACTCAGGGAACTACGGTTACAAGTAAGCAACCAATAACCCTTTCGTGGTCCTTTGGTAGATTAGCAAGCTACTGACCTTGGATGGTGTGGAGGCCATGCCACCGCAGAGAAAAGGACTGCTCTAATCGTCGGAAGAGAACTGAAGTGTCAGCCCTGCGGTGGTCCTCCATCCTAGAGATGTGCCCTGCCCAGCGCAGCTGTGTTCTCGGTAGTATGGTCTCAATGGTGGTGATCCCTGCTTGTTCAAGGACAGCAACATTGGTCACATAGTCGGCCCAGTGTATATTTCGGATTGTGCGAAGACAGCGCTGATGAAAGCGTTCGAGGAGTTGTAGGTGTTGGCGATAGGTGACCCATGTTAAAGCACTCCTGTGAGTAGTCCCGTGATCCTCTGCTTAGATGAGCCAAATGACTTTTTTTTTCCTGTCGAGGGAGTCGTGGGGAGTGGGTGGAGCGGCGGTAGACATCCACGCGTCAGGTAAGACCTTATTTGTTATGGTCAAAAATTGATGCGAACATCATCACACAAATAGTCATAGACCTTATTATAATTTTAATATTATAGTTATAATTCCCACTGTGCTTGGGAATAAGAAAGAGTTACACTGACCTGAGATGGTCCATCTTCAGTAACCTCAGAAGTTGAAGCTAAATCTGTGTTAAGAAGGCAAGGCGGGATATTTGGGGGGAAATTTGCAATAGAAGGCAGATCTCATTGTATAAAGTGAACACAACAGGGACATGTGATGGAAACCATTATTAAAGAAAAAATTACTAAGCACATAGAAGAACAGGCATTGCTGAAGGAAAATCAACATGGTTTCTGCAAAGGCAAATCATGTCTTACTAACTTGATAGAATTCTTTGAGGGTGTAAATAAACACGTAGATAAAGGGGACCCAGTCGATATTGTTTACCTTGACTTTCAAAAGGCTTTTTGACAAAGTCCTCACCAAAGGCTCCTAAAAAGCTCTTCAGCCATGGAATCAGGGGACAGGTCTTGTCCTGGATCGAACCTGGCTAAACTGTAGGAAACAAAGGGTGGTAATAAACGGACATTTCTGGGTGGAAAGAGGTGAGAAGTGGCGTACCCCAAGGTTCAGTTTGGGTCCGTTACTTTTTAATTTATTCATTAATGATCTGATGTAGGAGTGAATTCTGAGGTAGCAAAGTTTGCAGACGACACTAAATTGTTCAGAGTAGTTAAAAATGAAACTGATTGTAAAGAGCTCCAGAAAGATCTCTCGAAATTGAGTGAATGGGCAACAAAGTGGCAAATGCATTTTAACCTAAACAAGTGTAAAGTCATGCATATCGGGCAAAGAACCCCAACTACACCTACCAATTGATGGGGTCAAAGCTTTCCGAGACAAACCAGGAAAGGGATCTTGGGGTTTTGTGGACAGCTCAATGAAGATGTCAACCCAGCGCAGCAGCAGTGAAAAAGCAAATTCTATGCTTGGCATGATCAGAAGGGAATCGAAATAGGTCGGCAAATGTTGTATTGCCTCTCTACAAATCTATGGTGAGGCCACATTTGGAGTACTGTGTACAATTCTGGTCACCGACCTCAAGAAGGATATAACGGAACTGAAAAGGTACAGAAAAGGGCAACAAGAATGATCCAAGGGATGGAGCAGCTCCCTTATGAAATCAGGTTGCAACGCCTTGGTCTTTTCAGCCTTGAAAGACAGCGTTTAAGAGGTGACTTGATCAAGTGTATAAAATCATGCATGGGATAGAAAAGGTGAATAAAGAAAAATATTTTCTCTGTCACCCAACACTAGGACTAGAGGGCACTCCCTGAAGCTCCAAGGTAGGAAAATTAGACTAATAAAGGAAATATTTCTTCACCCAGAGGGTCATTGGGTTATGGAACTCACTTCCAGAGGAGGTTGTGACAGCGGTCAGCCTGGACAGCTTCAAGGCAGGATTAGACAGATTCATGGATACCAAGGTAATCATTAGCTACTGAAATGGACATCCAAGTGCCACCTCTGAGTTGATGGAGGCAGGCAGGATTTTCCTGGGTACTGGTTGTGGGGGTCGAGCAGGTGAGGGTTTTGCCCTCCTTTCTGCTCGAGATCCCCGTGTACAACTGGTGGGCCACTGTGTGATACAGAATGCTGGACTAGATGGGCTGAGGTCCGATCAGCATGGCTCTTCTTATGTTCTTATGTTCTTATGACATTTACTTATTTTATTTATTATTTATTATTTCGATTTATATACCACTCTTCCTAAAGAGGCTCAAGGTGGTTCACCAGTGAACAACATAATCACAACATAGTTAAAAACATCATAAAACAGATTGAGGCAAGAGTGGAATTT
>JARBWK010002413.1:0-15166 GCA_030556195.1 Anolis apletophallus
CGGAATGTTCGTGTTGGTGACTGCCTCAGGCCTTTGCCTTATCCTCCTCTGCCACTTTAGAGCGTCGGAATGTTCGTGTTGGTGACTGCCTCAGGCCTTTGCCTTATCCTCCTCTGCCACTTTAGAAGGTCGGAATGTTCGTGTTGGCGACTGCCTCAGGCCTTTGCCTTATTCTCCTCTGCCAGTTTAGAGCGCCGGAATATTCGTGTTGGTGACTGCCTCAGGCCTTTGCCTTATCCTCCTCTGCCAGTTTAGAGCGTCGGAATGTTCGTGTTGGTGACTGCCTCAGGCCTTTGCCTTATCCTCCTCTGCCAGTTTAGAGCGTCGGAATGTTCGTGTTGGTGACTGCCTCAGGCCTTTGCCTTATCCTCCTCTGCCAGTTTAGAGGGTCGGAATGTTCGTGTTGGCGACTGCCTCAGGCCTTTGCCTTATCCTCCTCTGCCACTTTAGAGTGTCGGGATGTTCGTGTTGGCGACTGCCTCAGGCCTTTGCCTTCTCCTCCTCTGCCAGTTTAGAGGGTCGGAATGTTCGTGTTGGCTGGCCAATAGAGGCGTTATGCAAATGCTCCCTCACTGGCAACCAATCATGTTGTCAGAATGTAGAGGCCGGGAGCCAATCAGAACCCCACCACATACATACAAACACACCCACATACAAACATACATACAAACATACAAACATTCCGCTTTATTAAGGTATGCAGATTTTACTCTGTTGTTGTTGTTGTTATTATTACGTTTATTATTGCATTCGTGCTACAGCATTGCACCTGAGGGCAAAAAAAGGCGAGGGCATCCCTTTCCCAGCTGGGAAGATGAACTTTTGCCCTGGTCTGTAGTTCAAAGGCATTACTAGAGGAGGCTTCGAAAATAGGACGCTGGCGGTCATGACGTGAAGCCGCCAGCAAGTGGCCAGTGTATTTTTACACCAGCCAGACAGCTGAAGCCTCGTAATAGTTTACGAAACGCCAGCTGCTTGGGAGAGACAGACCAAAGCAGACTGGGGCGAGAATGTCATAACGCAACGGTCGTGTTCCTAAACCAGCCCTGGACAGGTTGAGAGGAGACAGGAGGAGGGCCAAGGGTCAAGACGTGAGGGGAAGTCCCAGGAAGGAGGAGGGAGAAGGCTTCCTTTCTGCTGCCCTGGAGACTAGGACGCAATGTAACTACAGGAAAGAAAGGAGATTCCACCTGAACATGAGGAAGAACTTCCTGACTGTGTAAGAGAGCTGTTTAGCAGCGGAACTCTCTGCCGCAGAGTGTGGTGGAGGCTTTTAAAGCAGAGGCAAGGGTCGCCATTTTTCGATATAAGAAACAAGGGACATTTACGTAAAAATACAGGGTTTTTCACAAAAATAAGGGACACTTCACCTCTTCCCCCCCGTTCCCCTTCGCGCCCTTTCTTCCCCCTCCTGCCGAACACTTTCTCTTCTGCACTCGGGCTCCCTTCTTCCCAGCTTCGCTTTGCTCTGGGGCGAGTCTGCGCAGCAGCGCACGCATGGGTCACGCCTTCCTCCCTCCCCCTCCCCTCCTGAACACGCTCACGCTGCCCCCTCGGATCAAAATGGCAGCAGAAGCGGCAGTGGAGAAGGAAAAGTAAGTGTTGGGCAGGAGGGGGAAGAAAGGCCAGTTATGAAGAAGGGGAAGGGGAGGAAGAGGTCTCTGCCGAAAGCTGGCATGGGCAAACTTGGGCCTTCCGGGTGTTTTGGACTCCAACTCCCACCATTCCTAGCAGCCTCAGGCCCTTTTCCTTCCCCCAGCCACTCAAGCAGGAAAGGGCCTCAGGCTGTTAGGAATGGTGGGAGTTGGACCCATTCCAAAGCACCCAGAGAGCCGAAGTTTCCCCATGCCTGTTTGAGGGACCTTGAAGTGGTGAGCCTCCTTCCAACATTGTGAATTTGGATAGAAAACAAACAACAACATAACACAACGTTGTTTGAGTCCACAATGCTCTCTGGGTGTAGGTGAACTACAACTTCCAAATTCAAGGTCAATTCCCAAGCAAACCCTTTCAGTACTTTCTGTTGGTAATGAGAGTGCAATAGGTCAAGTTTGGTTCAATTCCATTGTTGCAAGAGTTCAGGATCCTCTTTGATTGTGTGTTAACTATAAATCCCAAATGTCAAGGTCTATTTTTCCCAAACTCCATCTGTGTTCACATTTGGGCATATTGATTATTCATGCCAAGTTTGGTCCTGATCCAACATTGTTTGAGTCCACAGTGCTCTCTGGATATAGGTGAACTACAACTCCAAAGCCCAAGGTCAATGCCCACCAAACTCTTATAGTATTTTCTCTTGGTTATGGGAGTTCTTAGCGGGGAAGGGGCCACCCGCACGGCAGCCCTTTCCAGGCTCCTTTCCCTGCAGTTTAAAGTGCTTTTTTCCTGAGTCCTCCAGCCGCCCTAGGACTTCCGGTTTCGATCTCTCTATGGTTCTGGCTGGTTTTTCTCTTCCTGGAGGAAGGCCTTTCAGTTAAAGTAGGCCTCGAGCATGGAAAGGCCCCATCTGACTGTGAGTAATGTCTGGGATTTTGGATTTTGGATTTTGGAGGGGGTAATAGGGAGCCTTCTGAAATATTTAGAATTCTAACGAAATTTTGGGCCCAGAGGGTTCGAAAAAGAAAGTCCACTTCCAGGATTGGCCTTGCGATCCGTAAAAGCTCAAAAGTCCCATTACATACGAATCACTTACGAATTCTTTTGATTTTCATAACTTTTTTCTCATGCCTAATAAATACATTTAAAAACATGTTAACTGTACGTATTGCTGTGTTAGAGTGTCATTTTGTGTCGTTTTGGTTGGTGGTGTGCCCCAGGATTTTGGAAATGTTAAAAAATGTGCCGCGGCTCAAAAAAGGTTGGGGAACACTGTCTTACCGGACTTAACCCAGCTCTCGGGTCCACGTGGTGCTTCTTTGCTCCGCCATCCAGCCCTGAAGGCCGAGGCAGAGACACACCGTCGTGCTCCTTCTCACGCTTCCTCCCTCTCCTAATTAAGGAGGTTTGCGGAGACGTTAATTATTTCTCTTGTTGCTCGGAGCCAAGAGGAATTTAATCAACCCTCCGGTTTGTGTACTTAACCAATTAATTAGCTGGGAATTAAATCAACACAAGGATTCTAACCCGATTTTTAAATTTCCTTCTGTTCCTGGGGTGAGGAAGGTGTTGCAGGAAAACAATAGCATAAAAGGCATTTAATTCAGCTGCTGGATTTCAAGGTGCTTCCTTCCCTACACTATTCCATTGGAAATCAATTGGATTTGGCTGAAATCCTCTCATTGGTCCCAATTGAAATAGACCAGCGCTGTCCAACTTCTAACCGGCCAAGGGCCGGATTCCAGGTCACTGATGACCTGGGGGGCCGCCCGGCCCCGGCCCCAGCTGCCGGGATGCTTTGGGAGAGAGGGAGGAGCCACGAGGCACCCCCTCCCTTCCAAGGCATCCTGGCTCAGCCACTGCCGCGATGCCTTGCAAGGGAGGGAGGCGCCGCCGGGGGACCCCCCCCTCCCTTGCAAAGCATCGTGGCAGCCGCGGAAGCCGTCGCCGGCTTCAGCCGCTGCCACGATGCCTTGCAAGGGAGGGAGGTGCCGCCGGGGGACCCCCCCTCCCTTGCAAAGCATCACGGCAGCATGACGCCGCCGCGGGCTTCAGCCGCTGCAGCGATGCCTTGCAAGGGAGGGAGGTGCCGCCGGGGGACCCCCCTCCCTTGCAAGGCATCGCGGCAGCCGCGGAAGCCGACGCCGGCCCCGCGCCCGGCTGCCGGGATGCTTTGGGAGAGAGGGAGGAGCCACAGGGCACCCCCCTCCCTTCCAAGGCATCCAGGCCGCAGATGAAGCTGGCGGTTTCGCTGGCTTCAGCTGCTGCCGGATGCCTTGGAAGGAGAGAGGCATCCCGGCAGCAGCTGAAGCAAGGGAGGGAGGTGCCGCCGGGGGAGCCCCCTCCCTTGCACAGCATCGTGGCAGCCGCGGAAGCCGACGCCGGCTTCAGCCGCTGCCGCAATGCCTTGCAAGGGAGGGAGGTGCCGCCGGGGAGCCCCTCCCTTGCAAGCATCGTGGCAGCCGCGAAGCCGACGCCGGCTTCAGCCGCTGCCGCAATGCCTTGCAAGGGAGGGGGCGCCGCGGGGACCCCCTCCCTTCCAAGGCATCGGCGCTGGCGAGAGAGGGAAGAAGAGGGCGGTGCAGGGAAGAGGAGCTAGATCTCTTCCTCCTCCTCGTACCACCCCTTGTCCCTCTCTCGCCGGCGCCGATGCGATCCGGTTTGCATTGGCGGCGAGGAGAGAGGGACGGAGGGGGCGGTGCAGGGAGGAGGAGCTGGCTCGCTTCCTCCTCCCTGCCCCGCCTCCCCCTCCCGCTCAGCCGTCATTTTTTAAAAAAAATTAAAAATGACGGGCGGGGGCATAGCGGGGGCCGTGTCCAACAGGCTGGGGGGCCGTGTACGGCCCCCGGGCCGCCAGTTGGACCGCCCTGAAATAGACTGACTGAATCAATGGGACTTACTTAGGTGTTGATACCCCATTCAGTTGTTGATCCAGTGAGTCAACTATAGTTGTGATTGACCAAATAGAAAGCAGCATCACTGAGCAAAGCCTTTAGTATATCTATATATATAAAAAGAGAGCTGTCGTGCTGAGGAGCTTATAGACAGCAAAACCACTGAACACACAAACACCAAACCAGGCCACAAAACCCCCCACGGAATGAGGTATATTTACCACAAAACCCCCCCCCCCCCAATAGGCAACGCACAAAACCCACAAAAAACATTAAAGACTACAACTCCCATAAACCCCCGCGCCCGGAAAAGAAGGCGCATAGGCCAGCCGCGCGACACAGCTTCTTTCCTCCCCTCCCAATTGAAATAAACCAAACATACCGCGCGTGGGAATGCCAGCCCCAATCAGGGGCACACGACACAGCTCCATCTCCTCCCCCCCTCCCAATTGTAGTGGCCAGCAGTAAGGGAGCGAGGGCCCTTCTCCTCGCTCTCTCGCCATAGAGGGCGCTTCTTCTTCTTCGTCTTCCTGCCCCCCGGCAGCGGCGGAGCACGGGTGCAGGGTGCTGGGCGGGCTCTTCCCGGCCATCCTCAACGACAGGGGTGCTCAGAAAGTCGATCGCGATCGACTGGTCGATCTTGGGACCCAGGGAGGTCGATCCCAGCTGGATGGGACGCTTCTGAGGGGGCGGAGCCATGTCGCGCCAAGCCCCGCCCCCTCCGCCGGCTTCAGCATTTCCACAGCTTCTCCTGGGTAGAAGAGGATAATGCCAAGCCAGTGGTGGCATAGATAGCCACCACTGGCTTGGCATAACCTTTCTGTACCCTGGAGAAGCTGTGGAAATGCTAAAGCCAGAGGAAAAGGGGGTGGAGCTAAACCCCACCAAGCCCCGCCCCCTCCGTCAGTTTCAGCATTTCCACTGCTTCTCAAGAGTGGAAGGGGGTAATGCCAAGCCAGTGGTGGCTATCTATGCCACCACTGGCTTGGCATTACCCTCTTCTACCCAGGAGAAGCTGTGGAAATGCTGAAGCCAGAGGGGGGAGGGGCGCGAGCCAAGCCCCACCAAGCCCCGCCCCTTCCCCAGCTCCGCCCTGTTCTCTCTTGGTAGATCTTTCTGACTTGGTTTTAGTTTAAGTAGCTCGCATGCTGAAAAAGTGTGGGCACCCCTGCTCAATGACATGAAGTTAGGAAGAGAGCAGCCCTCAGGCGGGCGGACAGGGAAGGGTTAAAAGGGGCGGGGCCTGTCCGGGAGAACAGTTTCCCCAGCCAGCCTCCAATCCGCCATGGCTTCCGGCCCTCGCTCGCTGAAGCCACGTCGAGGAGGAGCCCCGCCCACTGAAGCCCGTCCACCGCTCATGCTCCTCCTCCTCCGCGCGGCTTCAGCTTCAGCTGTGGGAGAGCTGAAGCTGGGGGGGGGGCAGGGCAGGTGCGGCCTGGCTCCGCCCCCTCCCCCCGGCTTCAGCTCTCCCAGCTTCTCCAGCCTTGAGGGTGCAGTGCCAAGCAAGCATTGCTGGCTCTGCCACCGCTGGCACTCCCCCCCCCCCGGCTTCAGCTCTCCCCTCAAGGCTGGAGAAGCTGGGAGAGCTGAAGCCCGGGGCGTGGCATGGCACGGCCTGGCTCCTCCCCCTCCCCCAGCTTCGGCACTCCCAGCAGCTGCTCCCAGCAGGCCACCATCCACCATGGTTGGTGGTGTACCCCCCGGATTTTTTTAATGTTAAAAGTGTGGCGCGGCCCAAAAAAGGTCGGGAAACACTGATTTAGAGCACTGGGAAATATACTGGAATATACTTGCACGGTCTAGGGCCTGAGTACCTGAGGGACCGCCTTACCCCGTATATTCCCCCGAGATCACTGCGCTCGGAAGAGCAAAACTTGTTAGTCATTCCATCACCCCGCTCCTGCCACTTGTCCAGCACAAGACAGCGGGCCTTTTCAGCGGTGGCTCCCATGACTTGGAATTCGTTGCCTAGCCATGCTCGGGCGATTCATGAACTCGGCCCCTTCCGAAGGGCCTGTAAGACTGCCCTCTTCAGACTAGCGTTTGGCTAGCCTGAATGAAGAGACATATCATCGTCCGAACTAAGATCTAAGTTCTGTGATCTGCTGGCTACCGACTATGTATTTGTGTTTTACTGAATTTTATTGTATGTTTTATTGTGCATTTTACTCCTATTGTGATCCGCCCCGAGCCTGCAGGGAGGAGCGGAATATAAAACCGAATAATAAATAAATAAATAAATAAATATCCCCCCAGAAAAATGCGGTCTTCATGCTCAAGATGGAGACGCAGATGGAATTAATCACTGGTATGTGTGGGTTCAATGTTAAGCATACCCACGTGTACTAGAAGGAGAGACACAGCAGTCACTCTCCATTCCAAAAGGAAAATGTCCATCAGCTTCTGGGTTTCAGCATGATGGAACTGTTGCTGCCTCCCCCCAAGGCCAGGGCAGTGGCAACCATCTGTCTCTGGGCTGTGGCAGGATGGCTGCCTCTTCTTTTGTCCTTCCAAGGCCAGGGCAGTGGCAGTGGGGGGGGGGGGAGGAGGGCCTTCCATCTGTTTCTGGGCCATGACATGATGACTGCCTCTTATTCTCTCCTTCCAAGGCCAGGGCAGTGGCCGTTGGCTAGGATGGAGGGCTATCAATCTGTTTCTAGGCTGTGTCATGATGACTGCCTCATTTTCTCCTTCCAAGGCCAGGGCAGTGGCAGTTGGGGAGTAAGGAGGGCTGTTAATCTGTTTCTGAGTTGTGGCATGATGACTACCACTTTCTCTCTCCTTCCAAGGCCAGGGCAGTGGCAATCATCTGTCTCTGGGCTGTGGCAGGATGGCTGCCTCTTCTCTCCTTTCAAGGCCAGGGCAGTGGCCGTTGGGGAGTAAGGAGGGTCGTCAATCTGTCTCTAGGCTGTGGTATGATGACTACCTCTTTCTCTCTCTTTCCAAGGCCAGGGCAGTGGCAGTTGGGGAGGAGGGAGGGTCCTCAATCTGTTTCTGGGCTGTGGCATGATGGCTGCCTCATCACCCCTCCTACCAAGGCCAGGGCAGTGGCAATCATCTGTCTCTGGGCTGTGGCAGGATGGCTGCCTCTTCTTCTCTCCTTCCAAGGCCTGGGCAGTGGCAGTAAGGAGGGCTGTTAATCTGTCTCTGGGCCGTGGCATGATGACTACCTCTGTCTCTCTCCTTCCAAGGCCAGGGCAGTGGCAGTTGGGGAGGAGGGAAGGTCCTCAATCTGTTTCTGGGCTGTGGCAGGATGGCTGCCTCTTCTTTTGTCCTTCCAATACCAGGGCAGTGGCAGTTGGGGAGGAGGGAGGGTCGTCAATCTGTTTCTGGGCCATGCCTCTTCTTCTCTCCTTCCAAGGCCAGTCAGTGGCTGTTGGCTAAAAAGGAGGGCTGTTAATCTGTTTCTTCACTGTGGCATGATGACTGCCTTATTTTCTCTCCTTCCAAGGCCAGGGCAGTGGCAGTTGGCTAGGACGGAGGGCTGTTAATCTGTTTCTGGGCAGTGGCATGATGACTGCCTCATTTTCTTTCCTTCCAAGGCCAGGGCAGTGGCAGTTGGGGAGGAAGGAGGCCTTCCATCTGTTCCTGGGCCATGAAACAATGTCTGCCTCTTCTTCTCTCCTTCCAAGGCCAGGGCAGTGGCAGTTGGCTAGGACAGAGGGTTGTTAATCTGTTTCTGGGCTGTGGCATGACGGCTGCGTCATCATCCCTACTACCAAGGCCAGGGCAGTGGCAGTTGGGGAGTAAGGAGGGCTGTTAATCTGTTTCTGGGCTGTGGCATGATGACTACCTTTTTCTCTTTCAGGGCAGTGGCAGTTAGGAAGAAGGGAGAGTTGTTAATCTGTTTTTGGGGTGCGGCATGACACCTGCCTCTTCTTCTCTCCTTCCAAGGCCAGGGCAGAGGCAATTGGGGAGGGGGGAGGACCTTCCATCTGTTTCTGGGCCAAGGCATGATGGCTGCCTCTCCTCCTACCCTTCCAAGGCAAAGACAGTGGCAGTTGGGGGATGGAGGGCCCTCCTTCTGTTTCATGGGTATGGCGTAATGGCTGCCTCTTCTTCTCTCCTTCCAAGGCCAGGGCAGTGGCAGTTGGGGAGGAGGGAGGACCTTCCATCTGTTTCTGGGCCAAGGCATGAGGCTGCCTCTCCTCCTCTCCATCCAAGGCCAAGACAGTGACAGTTGGGGGAGGGAGGGCCCTCCTTCTGTTTCATGGGCGTGGCGTAATGGCTGCCTCTTCTTCTCTCCTTCCAAGGCCAGGGCAGTGACAGTTGGGTTGAGGAAATGCAGCCTGGAGAGAATTAACTAGACCTCCCAGGAATGGGAATTCCACTTATTCTGAGTGGCCACCAAATACGCTTCCTCCTCCTCCTCCAATCAGGCCGGGATTACCCATAAGGCCACCCTAGGCCCATGGGCGTAGGCCTAGGGAGCGGCAAATCAAGCAAATAATAATAATAATTTTTAAAAATTAAAAAAAATAGCCCCCTCGCAGCGCTCTCTCCCCGCCCTCTCCCGAGAGAGAGAGAGAGAGTCATCAAACCTCGGGAGAGGGCGGGGGGAGAGGCGCCCTCCTCCTGCTGCATGCGCATGCCCGCCAGCGGGCTTCCCTTCCTCCTCCTCGCCGCCTCCTTTCTTTGCAAGGGGGCAGGCCAGGCGGCGAGGAGGAGGCGGCGGGCGGAAGCCGCATGGCCATGGTAGCAGCACCCTGCGGGCGGGACTTCCCTTTGTCCTCCTCTTGCCCTCCTTTCGGTCGCGGGAGGAGGAGGCGACGGAAGCCGCACGGCACCGGCCTTGGGGCTTCCGTCCGCCTCCTCCCGCGACCAGAAGGAGGGTGTGAGGAGGAGGTGGATGGAAGCTGCACGGCCGGGGTAGCAGCACCCTGCGGGCGGGACTTCCCTTCGTCCTCCTCGCGCCCTCCTTTCGGTGGCGGGAGGAGGAGGCAACGGAAGCCGCACGGCACCAGCCTTGGGGCTTCCGTCCACCTCCTCCCGCGACCGGAAGGAGGGTGTGAGGAGGAGGTGGATGGAAGCTGCATGGCCGGGGTAGCAGCACCCTGCGGGCGGGACTTCCCTTCGTCCTCCTCTTGCCCTCCTTTCGGTCACGGGAGGACGAGGCGACGGAAGCCGCACGGCACCGGCCTTGGGGCTTCCGTCCGCCTCCTCCCGCGACCGGAAGGAGGGTGTGAGGAGGAGGTGGACGGAAGCCGCACGGCCAGGGACGGTGACGTGCGGTTTCTGTCGCCTCCTCCTCACGCGACCAACTTCCGGTCGCGGGAGGAGGCGGATGGAAGCCCCACACCCGGGGCTGCTGCCGCGCATGTGTAGCAGCGCCCTGGGGGCAGGGCGTCTTTTGGCCTAGGGCGCCAAAAGACGTTAATCCGGGCCTGCCTCCTATCATCATCTTATGCATTTCTATTCCATCCTAACTCCTGTATGGCATTCTGGATACAAAGCCAATTTCCTTGCAATTTTCTCATATGACAACCCTAACCCTAACCCTTACTTTCCCACTCTTTAGCAAACAGAAGGCTTCAAGAAACGTTGGTTCACCATGGATGATCGGCGGCTAATGTATTTCAAAGATCCCCTGGTAAGTCCTCTCTAGGTCTGTGAATGGTCTCGAATCCAACTGGTCAGTTTGGATATTGTCTGTCCTGAAATCTCTGCAAACTCAGAACCAATTCCTCCAAAAAATTGTTACTCGGTTCTGTAGTTAATTCTGTGTTCATAGCATTCTGGGAAATGTAGTTTGGGAAGGCGAGGCCCCCTGTGGCAGAAAATGGAAAACGCCCTGCCCTGAACTACATTTCCCAGAATGCAATGTTCAGCATCAGGCTGGGAGATTGAGAACGCAACATTCTGGGAAATGTAGTTTGGGAAGGCGTGGCCCCCTGTGGCAGAGAATGGAAAAGGCCCTGCCCTGAACTACATTTCCCAGAATGCAATGTTCAGCATCAGGCTTGGAGATTGAGAACGCAACATTCTGGGAAATGTAGTTTGGGAAGGCGAGGCCCCCTGTGGCAGAGACTGCAAAAGGCCCTGCCCTGAACTACATTTCCCAGAATGCAATGTTCAGCATCAGGCTTGGAGATTGAGTACGCAACATTCTGGGAAATGTTGTTTGGGAAGGTGAGGCCCCCTGTGGCAGAGAATGCAGAAGGCCCTGTCCTGAACTACATTTCCCAGAATGCAATGTTCAGCATCAGGATTGGAGATTGAGAACGCAACATTCTGGGAAATGTAGTTTGGGAAGGCGAGGCCCCCTGTGGCAGAGAATGCAAAAGGCCCTGCCCTGAACTATATTTCCCAGAATGCAATGTTCAGCATCAGGCTGTAGCAGCCAGCCATTTAAAGTCAGTCTAATAATAAATGACATTATTGAATCTGCAAAGAGGGCTAAAGTAAGTAAGTCATAGTATAAATCTGTGCTAAGTTGAAGTTCTGTAGTTAATTATGTGTTCATAAAGACAGACAGGCATTTGATGGGAATGCTGTTGAGAGGCTGAATCAGGCATGGGCCGACTTCAGCCTTCCCTTCACGGGTTTTGACCCAATCACCGCAAAGAAGTCACTGGAAGAGGGAGTAAAGTTAATGGGTGGGAGACTGAGAACACAGCATTCTGGGAAATGTAGTTTGGGAAGGCGAGGCCCCCTGTGGCAGAGAATGCAGAAGGCCCTGTCCTGAACTACATTTCCCAGAATGCAATGTTCAGCATCAGGCTTGGAGATTGAGTACGCAACATTCTGGGAAATGTTGTTTGGGAAGGTGAGGCCCCCTGTGGCAGAGAATGCAGAAGGCCCTGCCCTGAACTACATTTCCCAGAATGCAATGTTCAGCATCAGGATTGGAGATTGAGAACGCAACATTCTGGGAAATGTAGTTTGGGAAGGCGAGGCCCCCTGTGGCAGAGAATGCTGAAGGCCCTGCCCTGAACTACATTTCTCAGAATGCAATGTTCAGCATCAGGCTTGGAGATTGAGAACGCAACATTCTGGGAAATGTAGTTTGGGAAGGCGAGGCCCCCTGTGGCAGAGAATGCAAAAGGCCCTGCCCTGAACTACATTTCCCAGAATGCAATGTTCAGCATCAGGCTGTAGCAGCCAGCCGTTTAAAGTCAATCTAATAATAACAAATAACATTATTGAATCTGCAAATAGGACTAAAGTAAGTAAGTCATAGCATAAATTTGTGCTAAGTTGAAGCTCTGTAGTTAATTATGTTCATAAAGAGAGACAGGCATTTGAGGGGATTGCTGTTGAGAGGCTGAATCAGGCATGGGCCAACTTCAGCCTTCCGTCCAGGTGTTTTGACCCAATCACTGCAAAGAAGGCACTGGAAGCAGGACTAAAGTTAATGGGCGGGAGACTGAGAACACAGCATTCTGGGAAATGTAGTTTGGGAAGGCGACGCCTCCTATGGCAGTGAATGCAAAAGGCCCTGCCCTGAACTACATTTCCCTGCCCTAAACTACATTCCCTAGTTGTTTTGGACTTCAACTCCCACAATTTCTAACAGCCTAGGAATTTGAGTTGAAGTCCAAAACACATGGAGGGAAGGCCGAAGTTGGCCCATGCCTGGGTTGAATCCTTGGATGTGATATAAGAGAGACGTACTTTGCTTTGCCCTCTGCCCAGGATGCGTTCGCCAGGGGGGAAGTGTTTATTGGAAGCAAGGAAAACAGCTACAAGGTCCTCGAAGGTCTCCCTCCGTCCACTCAAGGGAACCACTGGCAGCACGGGATCACCATCGTGACACCCGACCGAAAGTTCCTTTTCGCCTGCGAAACAGAAAGCGACCAGCAGGAGTGGATTGCAGCGTTTCAGAAAGTGATCGGTCGGCCGATGCTGCCGCAGGAATATGCAGGTGAGAGCAACAGAAAGGCATGGCTTCGACCCAATGCCCCCTTCACCTAGCAGGAAGACTTGCATGTGGACATGCACTGTAGCAGCACTACTCTGTCCTCTTGCAGGGTGGCACTGTGGTGGAACGCAGGGCAATGGCTGGGTTCCATTGCACAATGCAGGCAGTCTCCAAGTTATGAACAAGTTCTAAATGGTTCTAAAGTACTTACAAAACAAAAGTTCTGGTGCTGAACACTAGGTGGCGCTGGTGCTTTGCTTCTACAGTGATACTAAAGTTCTGGTGGTGAACACTAGGTGGCGCTGGTGCTTTGCTTCTACAGTGTTGCTAAAGTTCTGGTGGTGAACACTAGGTGGCGCTGGTGCTTTGCTTCTACAGTGATACTAAAGTTCTGGTGGTGAACACTAGGTGGGGCTGGTGCTTTGCTTCTACAGTGATACTAAAGTTCTGGTGGTGAACACTAGGTGGCGCTGGGGCTTTGCTTCTACAGTGATACTAAAGTTCTGGTGGTGACCATTTCAGAACTCTTAACAAAACTTTCAAAACTTCATTATAAGTGGCAGTTTCTAATTGGTTCTGTCTTAAAAATCGCCAATAATGAAATAATAATGAAGTTTCGAAAGTTTTGTTAGAGTTCTGACATGTTCACCACCAGAACTTTAGCAACACTGTAGAAGCAAAGCACCAGCGCCACCTAGTCTTCACCACCAGAACTTTAGCAACACTGTAGAAGCAACGCACCAGTGCCACCTAGTGTTCACCACCAGAACTTTAGCAACACTGTAGAAGCAAAGCACCAGCGCCACCTAGTGTTCACCAACAGAACTTTAGCAACACTGTAGAAGCAAAGCACCAGCACCACCTAGTGTTCACCACCAGAACTTTAGCAACACTGTAGAAGCAAAGCACCAGCACCACCTAGTGTTCACCACCAGAACTTTAGCAACACTGTAGAAGCAAAGCACCAGCGCCACCTAGTGTTCACCACCAGAGCTTTAGCAACACTGTAGAAGCAAAGCACCAGCGCCACCTAGTGTTCACCACCAGAGCTTTAGCAACACTGTAGAAGCAAAGCACCAGCGCCACCTAGTGTTCACCACCAGAGCTTTAGCAACACTGTAGAAGCAAAGCACCAGCGCCACCTAGTGTTCACCACCAGAACTTTAGCAACACTGTAGAAGCAAAGCACCAGTGCCACCTAGTGTTCACCACCAGAACTTTAGCAACACTGTAGAAGCAAAGCACCAGCGCCACCTAGTGTTCACCACCAGAGCTTTAGCAACACTGTAGAAGCAAAGCACCAGCGCCACCTAGTGTTCACCACCAGAACTTTAGCAATACTGTAGAAGCAAAGCACCAGCGCCACCTAGTGTTCACCACCAGAACTTTAGCAACACTGTAGAAGCAAAGCACCAGTGCCACCTAGTGTTCACCACCAGAACTTTAGCAACACTGTAGAAGCAAAGCACCAGCGCCACCTAGTGTTCACCACCAGAGCTTTAGCAACACTGTAGAAGCAAAGCACCAGCGCCACCTAGTGTTCACCACCAGAACTTTAGCAACACTGTAGAAGAAAAAGCACCAGCGCCACCTAGTGTTCACCACCAGAACTTTAGCAACACTTTAGTAGAAGCAAAGCACCAGCGCCACCTAGTGTTCACCACCAGAACTTTAGCAACACTGTAGAAGCAAAGCACCAGCGCCACCTAGTGTTCACCACCAGAACTTTAGCAACACTGTAGAAGCAAAGCACCAGCGCCACCTAGTGTTCACCACCAGAACTTTAGCAACACTGTAGAAGCAAAGCACCAGCGCCACCTAGTGTTCACCACCAGAACTTTAGCAACACTGTAGAAGCAAAGCACCAGCGCCACCTAGTGTTCACCACCAGAGCTTTAGCAACACTGTAGAAGCAAAGCACCAGCGCCCACCTAGTGTTCACCACCAGAGCTTTAGCAACACTGTAGAAGCAAAGCACCAGCGCCACCTAGTGTTCACCACCAGAGCTTTAGCAACACTGTAGAAGCAAAGCACCAGCGCCACCTAGTGTTCACCACCAGAACTTTAGCAACACTGTAGAAGCAAAGCACCAGCGCCACCTAGTGTTCACCACCAGAACTTTAGCAACACTGTAGAAGCAAAGCACCAGCGCCACCTAGTGTTCACCACCAGAACTTTAGCAACACTGTAGAAGCAAAGCACCAGCGCCACCTAGTGTTCACCACCAGAACTTTAGCAACACTGTAGAAGCAAAGCACCAGCGCCACCTAGTGTTCACCACCAGAGCTTTAGCAACACTGTAGAAGCAAAGCACCAGCGCCACCTAGTGTTCACCACCAGAGCTTTAGCAACACTGTAGAAGCCACCTAGTGTTCACCAAAGCACCAGCGCCACCTAGTGTTCACCACCAGAGCTTTAGCAACACTGTAGAAGCAAAGCACCAGCGCCACCTAGTGTTCACCACCAGAACTTTAGTAGCACTGTAGAAGCAAAGCACCAGCGCCACCTAGTGTTCACCACCAGAACTTTAGCAACACTGTAGAAGCAAAGCACCAGCGCCACCTAGTGTTCACCACCAGAACTTTAGCAACACTGTAGAAGCAAAGCACCAGCGCCACCTAGTGTTCACCACCAGAGCTTTAGCAACACTGTAGAAGCAAAGCACCAGCGCCACCTAGTGTTCACCACCAGAGCTTTAGCAACACTGTAGAAGCAAAGCACCAGCGCCACCTAGTGTTCACCACCAGAGCTTTAGCAACACTGTAGAAGCAAAGCACCAGCGCCACCTAGTGTTCACCACCAGAACTTTAGCAAC
>JARBWK010002414.1:0-15154 GCA_030556195.1 Anolis apletophallus
GATCCCTGCTTGCTCTGCTACAAATGTTTGTCAGTATAGTCGAACCAGTGTGAATTTAGAATTCAAAGTGGAATACAGTACTGATGAAAGCGTTAAAGGAGTCGAGGGTGTTGCGCGTGCAATTCCGTGTTTCAGACTCAAAAGGAGAAATGGGCAGTGTACTAGTATAAAGCTCTGTACATACTGATTTTGGTGCTTTGCCAGGTGCTTGTTGCTCAGTGACTTTTGTGAAGCCTTCCCGGTAATTCTTTATGCCAAAGCAACCAGATCTATCTTTTGTCAATCTTGGCGCCTGAAGAGATGACGCTCCCAGGTAGTGAACTGCTGAACGGACTTAAGCACAGATGCCTGGCGCGACATGGGGATGATGGTGTTCTTCCTGTGGCGGGCTGGTAGAGGACTACTTTCTTCAGGCTGACTTCAGCCCAAACAGTTCCCAGCTGCTGCAAAGCAGACGCGAGGCGCTGCAGGGCTGCTCTGAATGGGCGATATGGGCGGTATCGTCTGCAAAAGCAGCTCACTGACTAAATGAGCTGAGAGAATGGGTAACTTTGTCTTCTCCAGGTGTTTTTGATTGGTCTCCTTAATAGCTCAGCCTTTCTTTTGCTCTCTTCACGCCGCTGGGCGGCTGAGGGCAAAAGGAAGGGCCTGAGGCCGTTAGGAAATGGTGGGAAAGTCCAAACACCTGAGGGCCAAAGCTCTGCCTAGGCCTGGCTTTAGAGTCTTAGTGAGCATAGCATTATGAGCATAGCACAATTCAAAGATTATTATTATTATATGGGTACTAGGCCACTGGACTGCAACAGACATAGCAATAATATATGCAAAGTGGAATATACAATCATTATATTATATTATTACTGTATTCTCACCCCTTTCCCACTTTGTTGCTTTCTCCCATTCAGCTTTCCTGCCTTCTCTGTAGACAGTTGCAGGCTGAAAGGAAACAGCAGCACTGCGCCCTCTGGAGGCATTTGGAGCACTTGTGGTGACGTCTCTGCCAAAGGTAAGGGGCGGGAACTCGAGAAAGGAAAGAAAGCGCGCATGCGCACTAGGCTCTGCTGTGCAAGATGGTGCTCTCAGGTGGTGCAGGTTCGAGGCCTGGTCTTGGCAATTTGTGAGTTTACTATATTGTTTGAGTCACCTTATGATAAATTATGCAAGGAATTAGAACTAATTATTATAATTAGAAAAGGAACATCTCACCAAGACCTTTTATTATTGATTGATTGATTTACAAATAAATTATTATCTTATTCTAAATTATTCTAATTATTCTAATTATATAATAATATAAAATATTCTAATTATAGAATATAATAATTATAATTGATATAAATACTTATATATTATACATTATTTATAATCAATATATTATAATCTATTCAATTAATTATATAGTAATATAAAATATTCTAATAATATAATATTTCTAATTAATATAAATCATATATTATCCTTATACATTATAATAATATCTATGTATATAATAAAAGTCAGTGTTTGCGGAGGTGCGGAGGAATATGTGGCAGCTTTTCAATTGGTTGGCACTGTGAGATTATTTGCATAAAGGACTCTGATTGGGCAGCCTCAGAACTCCCAACATTCTAAGGCAACAGACAGAGGGGATTGGTTGCCACTGAGGGAGTATTTGCATAAAGGACTCTGATTGGCCATCAACATTCCAACATTCTAAGGCAGGGGTGCTCATTAGGTGGCTCGGGAGCTACTAGTAGATCTTCGACCCTCTTCCAGGTGATAAGAACATAAGAACATAAGAAGAGCCATGCTGAATCGGACCTCAGCCCATCTAGTCCAGCATTCTGTGTCACGCAGTGGCCCACTAGTTGTACACAGGGATCTCTAGCAGAAAGGAGGGCAAAACCCTCACCTGCTCCCGACCCCCCCCCACAACCAGTACCCGGGGAAAATCCTGCCTGCCTCCATCAACACAGAGGTGGCACTTGGATGTCCATTTCAGTAGCTACTGATTCCCTTCGGGCCTCACCAGCCGGATGGGGCGCTCCTGCCATGTGCGCACACACGCTCCTGCTGCTGGCTTCCGCTCTCGCGGTGCTTCTTTCGCCCGCAGGGCATTGCAGGAAGAAGGAAGCACGAGGCGGGGCCTCTGGAGGGAGCGCCCTGCCTCTCGACCAGAAGCAGCTGTGCAACCTCCGTTGCCGGCGAGACAGGCAGGGCGGAGCGCTCCCTCTGGATGCCCCGCCTCGTGCCTTCTCCTTCCTGCAATGCCCCGCAGGCGGAAGAAGCGCTGCACGGGTGGAAAAAAGCAGCAGGAGCACGCGCGGTGGCAAGAGCGCGTGGCGGCGGGGGCAGGTAGATCTTTTGGACTTGGTTGCTTTAAGAGTAGCTCGCATGCTGAAAAAGTGTGAGCACCCCTGCTCCAAGGTAACGCAGAGGGAAAAGGAAAGGCCTCAAACAGTCAGCCACTGCGGCCCACAGCAATGATGGATCAGGACCAAACTTGGCACACAGGGGACCAAAGGCCCACTCCACAACCTGGTATGGTTAAGGGCAGGATGGCCCACGAATGATGGGAATTGCAGTAACTTCACCTGATTCACTTCCCAAACAACACTGTAGCCTCTATAAATCACAGACCAGGCCCAAAATTGACAGCAAGGCTTCCTTAACTTGATTTTCCTGACTAGGCCCCCAACAATGACAGAACAAGGCCAAACTTGGCACACAGACCCCCCAAGATGCACCCTACATCCTGGTGCAGTTTGAGGGAAGGACCATGGATGATGGGACTTGCAGTACTTTAATTCACTTCCTTAGAGCACTGTGGCCCACACCAATGACGATTCAGGACCAAACTTGGCACACAGAGGCCCAATGGCCAACTTTACAAAGCTGGTGCGGTTTACGGCAGGATGGCTCACAAATGATGGGATTTGCAGTACTTTCACCCGATTCATTCCCCACAGAACATTGCAGCCCCTACAAATCACAGACCAGGCCCAAACTTGGCAGACAGAGTACCCATGACCCACTCTACATCCTGGTGCAGTTTTGAGTGGGATGGACCACGGATGATGGGAGTTGAAGTACCTTCACTCACTTTCTGAGACCGCTGTGACCCTCATCCAATGACTGATCAAGACCACACTTGGCACACAGAGTCCCCATGACCCACTCCACATCCTGGTGCAGTTTGGAGAAGGATGGACCATGGACGATGGGACTCGCAGTACCCTCACTAAGTTCCAGAGACCACTGCAAGCCACATAACCAACTCATAAAGACCACCCTTGCCACACAATGCCTTTCTCAACTAACCTGCCACCGCCAGGTCCTCAGCTAGTAATATAATAAATTATAATAATATAAGAATGTAAAACTTATTACAAATTAGAAAAGGAACGGACTTTCTCCCTGCTGTGAAATTCTAGACTAATGCAAATAAATACCTTCAAATAATAATCAAGCACATGCATTCAGTACATGCATAAATTAATACGGCATAAACATCAATACATATTGTGTAAGAGTCATACACTAAAGTCATTTACATGCCCTAAACAGCCACTGAGTCTGGATTTTGACTGTATCTGGCTGATCCGAGATTTGGAAAGTAGGGGAACGTTGCCAAATTGCAAGAGAAACGATGAGGTTTGCGGTTCCGGGCTTCAGGAATTGCTGCGCACGGAGAAGACGGACATTGTCACGTCACTTGCGGCTTTGCGATTGCAATTACATCCTTATTGCAGCGTTTATTTATCAATTTACATATATTAGCCTCCAAAGAGCCTCGGCAGCGACTATTATTAAAGGGCGTGTTCGTTTAGGAGGCAGCCTGGGTTTTGATGAATGTATATGTATATGTAAATACACAAAGAAAATGCAAACCAAGGCAAATCCAATTACTTCAGCTAGTCCGTATATAGGTATATACCAGGTCCGGGACAACTTGGGCCCTCCCTCCAGGTGTTTTGGACTCCAACTCCCACCATTCCTCCCACCAATAAATTCATAGTTTTACCAAGGACACCAGGCTGGAATGATCCCATAACCCCCTGTCTCTCCCCCATGTGGGAACCTAAGGCTCTTCCCATGGCCCCACATGGCAAAGCCCCTGTGACCGCTTTACACTTATGAACTATCTTGAACTTTTATGGACTTTTGCCTACTTTTGGAGGACTTTCAGTAACTTTCTGGAAACTTTTCCTTTTCAAACCCCATGGACTCCCCCCAGCTTTTATGAATTCCAAGGGACTCTGGTTGGTGGGATGGGCTGATATGAGATGATATGGTTCCTATTTCCCTCCTATATGAATGTGTTCCCTATATGCTTTCCCTTCCCTGTGTTCCTACATGAAAAGATGAAATGCCACCTTTTTGTGGCCCCTGCAAGCCCAGGTCCAGGGAATCTCTCATTTCCTGGGCTAGTAAATCCTCTAGTAAATCCTTCAGCCTGAAGAAAACGGAAGTCCTCTACCAGCCCGCACCACAGGAAGAACACCATCATCCCCACGTCAGCATAGGCACATCTGTGCTTAAGTCCATTCAGCAGTTCACCTCCCTGGGAAGCATCATCTCTTCAGACACCAAGATTGAGAAAGAGATCGATCACAGATTAGTAAAGGCATAGAGTGCATCCAGAAGGCTTCACAAGAGAGTCTGGAGTAACAAACACCTGAGGCAAAGCACTAAAATCAGTGTGTACAGAGCTATCGTACTGTCTATTCTCCTTTTTGGGTCTGAAACATGGGTTACCTATGGCCAACACCTACGACTCCTCGAACGCTTTCATCAGCGCTGTCTTCGCACAATCCTAAATATACACTGGACCGACGATGTGACGAATGTTGCTGTCCTTGAGCAAGCAGGGGTCACCAGCGTTGAGGCCATGCTATTGAGAACACAGCTGCGCTGGGCAGGGCACGTCTCTAGGATGGAGGACCACCGCCTTCCAAAGATACTACTCTACGGTGAACTCGCCACGGGTCAGCGCAAGAGAGGCGCCCCCAAAAAGAGATATAAGGACTCCCTGAAACAACGTCTCAGGCTTGGCCAGACTGATCACCAACAATGGTCCACCCTGGCCTCACATCGGGAGGCATGGAGACGCACTATCCACAATGCTGCGGCCTCTTTCGAGAAGACACGCCGAACGGGTCTCGAAGAGAAACGACAACGCAGAAAGAACCGCAACTTGGAAACGACCTCACCCAAGAAGACTTTCTGCTGTGCTTTCTTCGACTGGACTTGCCTATCTCAGATTGGCCTTTTTACTCATCAACGTGCTTGTAAAAAGCGTGGGATGAGTCCTTCCTAAGACACTTCGTTTGCGAAGTAATGCCAAGAGACATCTCTCGCCAGGGCTATATTGGAACCTCTTTGGTGGGTCTGGCTGGTCTCTGCCTTCACGGGAAGACCCTCAAATTCCTGCTCGATGTCATTATGGCTATTGGGTTCCTCTGAGTGTTTTCAGGCTTATGGGCGACCCCAAGGTGAACCCATCGCAGGGGCTTCTGGGGCTGAGTGTGTGTGACCTGCATCAGATCACCCAATAGGTTCCAATGGCTGAGCAGGGATTCGAACTTTGGCCCCAAACATTCGCCTATTCCCTCTTTCCATTCTAGTGTTACTCCGCTACCATCGTCCAGTGCAGCTCGGACCTTGATCTGTAACAGTGTCTCGCAAACAAGACCCATTTAAATCCAAATAAACAGGAGTCAAATGAGGATTCTTCCTTCCTATGCATCTCGGTGTGTTGTCAAAGGCTTTTGTGGCCAGAATCACTGGTTTGCTGTGCGGTTTCCAGGCTGCCTGGCCATGTTCCAGAAGCAGCACTCTCCTCTGACGTTTCTCCCACATCTACGGCAGGTATCCTCAGAGTTTGTGAGGTCTGTTGGAAACTAGGCAAGTGGGGTTTAGGATCCCATGGGAAGGAGCCATGGCAGTTAAAGTGGCATAGAACTGATAATTCTACAATGTGGATATTCTGCGTGTCATTTCAGAGACTGGGTTCCTGGGTCTGTTGGCTGCAGGGGGATAATGGGAGCCGCGGTCCAACACATGCATGTTCCCTCGGCTTTTGTGGCTCAACAATGGGAAAAGACAGCCTCCTGGCGTGAGGACAAGGGGTCTTGTGCCTTGCCCCCGAAATTCCTGACGGTCAGCAGAATCCATTATTTTGGCGCCTGCTGCATGATGTGCCTCTCCTTCCCTTCAGGAAACGCTCCCAACCCTGGCAAGGCATCCATCTGCCGCAAAGGCATTGTTCTGTCTCGAGCGCAGCAGCGGAAACCCTGAGCGGAGGTGAGAGGGCACCGGCCCTGTTTGTGCAAAAGAGACGTGGTTTCGAGAGAAGAGACTTGGCCAGACAGGAATCCCTCCATGCACAGGCCGTAGTAGGGGATCCGGCTCACAAACGACTCCTCTTGCCACACAGAGACCCCCATGGCCCATTCTACATCCTGGTGCGGTGTTGAGGAGGACGAACAATGGATGATGGGACTTGAAGTACCTTCACTCACTTCCCTGAGACTGTTACAGAACTCATCCAATGACAGATCAAGACCAAACTTGGCACACAAAGCCCCTTGACCCACTCTACATCCTGGTGCAGTTTGCAGGAGGAGGGACCACGGATGATGGGACTTGAAGTACCTTCACTCCCCCGAGACTGCTACGGAACTCATCCAATGACAGATCAAGACCAAACTTGGCACACAAAGCCCCATGACCCACTCTACATCCTGGTGCAGTTTGGAGGAGGAGGGACCACAGATGATGGGACTTGCAGTACCTTCACTCACTTCCTCAAGACTGCTACAGACCTCATCCAATGACAGATCAAGACCAAACTTGGCACACAAAGCCCCATGACCCACTCTACATACTGGTGCAGTTTGGAGGAGGAGGGACCACGGATGATGGGACTTGAAGTACCTTCACTCACTTCCTCAAGACTGCTACAGACCTCATCCAATGACAGATCAAGACCAAACTTGGCACACAAAGCCCCATGACCCACTCTACATACTGGTGCAGTTTGGAGGAGGAGGGACCACGGATGATGGGACTTGAAGTACCTTCACTCACTTCCTCAAGACTGCTACAGACCTCATCCAATGACAGATCAAGACCAAACTTGGCACACAAAGCCCCATGACCCACTCTACATACTGGTGTAGTTTGGAGGAGGAGGGACCACGGATGATGGGACTTGAAGTACCTTCACTCACTTCCCCGAGACTGCTACGGAACTCATCCAATGACTGACTAAGACCAAACTTGGCACACAAAGCCCCATGGCCCACTCTACATCCTGGTGCAGTGTTGAGAAGGAAGAACAATGGATGATGGGACTTGAAGTACCTTCACTCACTTCCCCGACACTGCTACGGACCTCATCCAATGACAGATCAATACCAAACTTGGCACAGAAAGCCCCATGGCCCACTCTACATCCTGGTGCAGTTTGGAGAAAGAGGGACCACGGATGATGGGACTTGCAGTACCTTCACTCACTTCCTGAGACCACAGTGACCCTCATCCAATTACCAATAAAGAACAAACTTGGGACAGAGAGCCCCCATGGCCAACTCAATATTGTGGTGCGATTTTGGGGGGGGGGGGGATGGACAACGGATGATGGGACTTGCAGTAACTTCACTCACTTCCCAAGACCATTGCAGCCCTCATCCAATGACTGATCAAGACCAAACTTGGTACACTGAGCCCCCACGACCCATTCTACATCCTGGTGCAGTTTGGAGGAGGAGGGACCACGGATGATGGGACTTGCAGTACCTTCACTCACTTCCTCAAGACTGCTACAGACCTCATCCAATGACAGATCAAGACCAAACTTGGCACACAAAGCCCCATGACCCACTCTACATACTGGTGCAGTTTGGAGGAGGAGGGACCACGGATGATGGGACTTGAAGTACCTTCACTCACTTCCTGAGACCAATAAAGAACAAACTTGGGACAGAGAGCCCCCATGGCCAACTCAATATTGTGGTGCGATTTGGGGGGGGGGGATGGACAACGGATGATGGGACTTGCAGTAACTTCACTCACTTCCCAAGACCATTGCGGCCCTCATCCAATACTGATCAAGACCAAACTTGGTACACTGAGCCCCCACGACCCATTCTACATCCTGGTGCAGTTTGGAGGAGGAGGGACCACGGATGATGGGTCTTGAAGTATGCTTACTCACTTCCCAAGACCACTCCGACCCTCTTTCAATGACCAATCAAGACCAAACTTAGCACACAGAGCCCCCATGGCCAACTCAATATTGTGGTGCGGTTTGGGGGTGGGTGGGTGGGGTGGACAACGGATGATGGGACTTGCAGTACCTTCACTCACTTCCCAAACCTCATCCAATACTGATCAAGACCAAACTTGGTACACTGAGCCCCCACGACCCATTCTACGTCCTGGTGCAGTTTGGAGGAGAATGGACCACGGAGAATGGACCAGGGTGAGACAATAGAAGCGGGAGGAATCTATCTGAAGGGAAGTCCAACCCTGGAAGAGTTCGTCTCAGGAGGGAAGGGGTCTCCAAAGATGCTGCATCCCTAATCCTTGTTTCCACAACAAGCCAAATTATTAACGTATTTCTGATGAAAATTGGATTTCACGCACAAAATAATAATAATAATAATAATACATTATCTGCGCTTTTCTCTCTTAAACAAGGTTTGAAGTGGCTCACAGCAACATTCAAAAAAGTGTGATTAAAAACCTAATTAAAAACCTAATAATAATAATAAATCGTCTGCTTTTGTGTATTAAATGAAATTCAAATGGCTCATAACAACAATAAATATAGTGCAATTAAAACCTAACAAAATGTTGTTGTTCACAGGTGACCACTCGGGAAACTACTGTTACAGGTAAGCAACCTATATTTAAAAACCTACCAAAATGTTGTTGTTGTTGTTGTTGTTTTCCTGGTTTTCTCCCAAATGGGACTCAAAGCACCTTACGGCAGTGTTTTTCAACCTTTTTTGGGCGCGACATTTTTTACATTTGTAAAATCCTGGGGCACACCACCAACCAAAATGACACAAAATGAGACTAACACAGTAATGCATATAGTTAATATGTTTTTAAATGTATTTATACACTCAGTGTGAAACCTGGACCTGTTTCGATGAACACAACATAGATATCCTGGTAGGCATGGCAGAAAGACACAAACTTCCCACACAGAACTCCCATAACCAAGGGAAAATGCTAGAAGAGTTTGGTGGGCATTGACCTTGGGTTTTGGAGTTGTAGTTCTCCTATATCCAGAGAGCACTGTGGACTGAATCAATGTTGGATCAGGACCAAACTTGGCATGAATACTCAATATGCCCAAATGTGAACACAGATGGAGTTTGGGAAAATAGACCTTGGCATTTGGGAGTTACAGTTTCTGGGATTTATAGTTAACACACAATCAAAGAGCATCCTGAACTCTTGCAACAATGGAATTGAACCAAACTTGGCATATTGAACTCTCATTACCAACAGAAAGTACTGAAAGGGTTTGCTTGGGAATTGACCTTGAGTTTGGAAGTTGTAGTTCACCTACACCCAGAGAGCACTGTGGACTCAAATAATGTTATGTCATGTTGTTGTTTGTTTTCTATCCAGAATCACAATGTTGGAAGGAGGCTCACCACTTTAAGGTCCCTCAAACAGGCATGGGAAAACTTCGGCCCTCTGGGTGCTTTGGACTCCAACTCCCACCATTCCTAACAGCCTGAGGCCCTTTCCTGCTTAAGTGGCTGAGGGGGGGGGGGAGGAAAAGGGCCTGAGGCTGCTAGGAATGGTGGGAGTTGGAGTTCCAAACACCTGGAAGGCCCAAGTTTGCCCATGCCAGCTTTCGACAGAGACCTTTTCCTCCCCCTCCCCGCCCTTTCTTCCCCCTCCTGCCCAACACCTAGTTTTCCTTCTACACTCCCGCTTCTGCCGCCATTTTGATCCGAGGGGGCAGCGTGAGTGTGTTCAGGAGGGGAGGGGGGAGGGAGGAAGACGTGACCCGTGTGTGCGTTATTGCGCAGACTCGCCCCAGAGCAAAGCGAGGCAAAGTGAGCAGAGCGAGGCTAGGAAGAAGGGAGCCCGAGTGGAGGAGAAAAAGTGTTCGGCAGGAGGGGGAAGAAAGGGGATTGGAGGTTCCCATTTCCCAAGGCACACCTGATGATCGCTCACGGCACACTAGAATGCCACGGCACACTGGTTGGGAAACACTGTATTAAGCCACCGCCAGCATGGCTCACAACTTCATTAGGGTACGCAAGCCTCTCCCCCACGACAAGGGGGCGCCAATGGAGAGGCTAAAATATTATTATTATTGTTTAATAATTACTATTCTAATATTATTATTTATAATGACTACTAAAGTATTATATTATTAATAATAATAATAATAATAATGTTTTGCCCACCTCTCCTCACGGTTCAAGTTGGGTTACAACATTGCCAAAACACACATAACAACAACAACAACATTTTCAATTATGGGTCCCAGAATCCACTGACTGGAGATTCAATGGCCTCAATAGTCATGTTCTCTTGGCCAGGGATTGATGGGGAAAAGGGAAGAGAGGCATTCATCAGAACCTAGGAATTTATATGTATGTGTGTACACATAGACATACTACAATTTTCATAGTCCACTGAACTGAAGATTCTGGGGGGGTTGGGGTCAACACCCAATTCTCTTCCTTTACTTGCAATGATAGAAAGTTCAGAAGAGTTTGGAAGAAGGGCCAGCCAACAGAACTTGTGGGAGGAGGTACTTGACAGACTACAAATCACAAAACACACCAGTAGGAAGATTCTGGGATTTATCGTCCACTTTTTCCTGGCCTAGTTTCTTTTTTGCGGGGACTACAGCTCCCAAAATCCCCCAGCCAGGTATAGGGTTATAGCTGGCTGGGGGATTTTAGGAACTGTAGTCCAAAGAAAGGAAGGGACTTTCCCCCCACACAATCTGCTATTAATCCTCTGTCCCGTCCCCCCCCTTTCCCCCTTTGTTTCCAACCCCAATAAACCTGTGGAAAACATTCCTTTTCTTCTCCGCTTCCTCTTGGGAAGCCCTTCGAGGGAGGAAACCCTAAAGTCCAGGAAATGACAACACGGGTCGTTATTTTTCCAGCCCTGGAGCCGCAGGCCGGCCCTTGGTTTGCCAATTCTTCCAAAACAGGGTGGTTTTCATACTGTACGTCCCAGCATCCCCAAGCAAGCCGGGCTTCTTAATGGTTGAAATATTTTGTCATCTCAGGGGATAACAGTGCCCAGAATCCCCCTCCATCCAGCTGCCACAAAACAGAAGGCTCTTGTGGCCAGTTCAAACTGCCCGCTTCAGGCTAAGAGAGAGCATTGGGGACTTGGGGTGGCAATGCCCAGCATCCACACTTTTAATGAAAATGAGGATTGGGGAGTTGTAGTCCAGGCCCTGAACCTAGTCCAGTGTTTCCCAACCAGTGTGCCGTGGCACACTAGTGTGCCGTGGGCTATCATCAGGTGTGCCGTGGGAAATTGGCACCTCCAATCCCCTTTCTTCCCCCTCCTGCCGAACACTTTTTCTTCTCCCCTCGGGCTCACTTCTTGCCAGCCTCGCTCTGCTCGCTTTGCCTCGCTTTGCTCTGGGGCGAGTCTGCGCAGTAGCGCCCGCACGGGTCACGCCTTCCTCCCTCCCCCCTCCCCTCCTGAACACGCTCGCGCTGCCCCCTCGGATCAAAATGGCAGCAGAAGCGGCAGTGGAGAAGAAAAAGTGTTGGGCAGGAGGGGGAAGAAAGGGCGCGAAGGGGAAGGCGGAGGAAGAGGTCTCTGTTGAAAGCTGGCATGGGCAAACTTGGACCTTCCAGGTGTTTTGGACTCCAACTCCCACCATTCCTAGCAGCCTCAGGCCCTTTCCCCCCTCAGCCAGTTAAGCAGGAAAGGGCCTCAGGCTGTTAGGAATGGTGGGAGTTGAAGTCCAAAGCACTCAGAGGGCCGAAGTTTTCCCATGCCTGTTTTAGGGACCTTAAAGTGGTGAGCCTCCTTCCAACATTGTGATTCTGGATAGAAAACAAACCAACAACATAACATTGTTTGAGTCCACAGTGCTCTCTGGTTGTTGGTGAACTACAACTTCCAAACTCAAGGTCAATTCCCAAGCAAAGCCTTTCAGTACTTTCTGTTGGTAATGATAGTTCAATGTACCAAGTTTGGTTCAATTCCATTGTTGCAAGAGTTCAGGATGCTCTTTGATTGTATGTGAACTACAAATCCCAGCAACTACAACTCCCAAATGTCAAGGTCTATTTTCCCCAAACTCCATCTGTGTTCTCAGTTGGGCATATAGAGTAATCATGCCAAGTTTGGTACAGATCCAACATTGTTTGAGTCCACAGTGCTCTCTGGATATAGGTGAACTACAACTCCAAAACTCAAGGTCAATGCCCACCAAACTCTTATAGCATTTTCTCTTTTTATGGGAGTTCTGTGTGGGAAGTTTGATTCCATTCCATCATTGGTGGAGTTGAGAATGCTCTTTGATTACAGGTGAACTATAACTCCCAGCAACTACAACTCCCAAATGACATTTTATGTCATTTTGGTTTGTGGTGTCCCCCAGGATTTTGTAAATGTAAAAAATGTGCCGCGGTTCAAAGAAGGTTAAAAAACACTGGCTTAATAGCCACCGGTAGGGCCTCCCATGCCAGACAGGTCACAACCGACCGAAGGGTCTGACAAAGAGGGTCAAAGGGCAGGATGGGCTCTCTATCCTTTTCGCAACCATACTTGGAGAAGGAACACTCTGATTTCAAACCCGGGCAGATGGTGCTCGTCTAACCCTGGAAGGTCAACCATCTAAGAGAAGGAAACTCCAACCAAACCTACGACCTGAGGACCTCGCTGCCACCTTCCAACCTTGCTAGGCCCCCCCGGCAGACGAACCTTTGGTTTAAAGGGTGAGGCCGGTTATGTGCACGCTGCGCTCCACCAGAAAGGTCCATTGCACAGGCTCGAAGGACACATCCAACTTCTGAAAAGCCCTGTAGCGATAGGTGAGGGCCGAAACGGCAGGTGTAAAGATGCACTGGAAGCCGCAGACCCAACCCTGCATGCAGGCGGTTCAGGACTTTGGTCGCTCGAGAGTGACCCGGGAGATGACCAAGGTCTTGTTTGGCAGCATCCTGAACGACCAAGCAGCCTTTTTAAAGGAGAGCACTGTGCTTGCTCCATAGTGAGAGGGGCCTAGAAAAGGTGGCCAAACGAAAGCTCATCTCCATCTACCTGCGGCCAACGGGCATCTTCCGTTGTGGTCGAACAAAGACAAAGAAACAAAGGCCAACACCTGCCTGCAAAGGTGCAAATAGACTGAGACTTGCATGCTGGAACATCAGAACCATGCAAGATTCTGCAGATAGTGGACGTCCTGAGCGTTGTTCTGCTCTAATAGCCCATAAACTATCATGGCCAAATGGGTCTCGAAGAGAAACGACAACGCAGAAAGAACCGCAACTTGCAAACAACATCACCCAAGGAGACTTTCTGCTGTGCTTTCTGCAACCGAACTTGCCTATCTCAGATTGGCCTTTTTAGTCACCAATGCGCTTGTAAAAATCGTGGGATGAGTCCTTCCTAAGAATCTTCGTTTGCGAAGCAATGCCGAGAGAGAGAGAGAGAGAGAGAGAGAGAGAGAATAATAATATTTTAGTAATTATAAATAATAATAAATATAATAGTAATTACTATTACAATAATAATATTTTAGTAATTATGAATAATAATAAATATAATAGTAATTACTTTTACAATAATGATATTTTAGTAATTATAAATAATAATAAATATTATAATAGTAATTACTATTACCATAATAGTCATAATAAATATTTTGGTAATTATAAATAATAATAAATATAATAGTAATTTACTATTACAATAATAATAATAAATATTTTAATAGTAATTACTCTTACAATAATGATATTTTAGTAATTATAAATAATAATAAATATAAGTATTTACTCTTACAATAATAATATTTTAGTAATTATAAATAATAATAATTATTATTATTCTCCTCCAAGCTCTGGAGAACTCCCTTCCTCCCAAACTCTCTCATCCCATCCCAAGGCTAGGATTCAAGCTTGGGAAAGTGGCTGTTTCTCAGGCAGGAAGCCTACTCTCTGTGGATGCTGGGACTTGTTGTCTCAAAGGGGGAAAAAAACCACAACTTTCCCCAGGAAGGGTCTGTTTTGTGCGTGTGGGATTTTGCAACGGCGAGGGAAGATCGGTAACAAAGCCGGGTCCCTTTTTGGGGGTGGGGGTGGGATCTCAAATATGAGATAAAGGAGAAGCAGAAGAGAAGTATGTTCCAAAAAACAACCCCATAAAGAGAGAGAGAGAGAGAGAGAAGAGCGAGAAGGCCCAATATGGTTTTGATCTTCGGGTCTAGTGCGGAGGCGACCCCTGCAGGGCAGGGAGCCGGGTGGAGGGGAGGGGGTCCCTGGTGATGAAGTAGATATCCATCTTGCAGGGCCGGCCGGCAGATGAGGAACATCTGGGCAGAAGCGTCGGGGGCCCATTGGAAATATTAATATGATCAATAGTCCTATGCCTTACGCTTCTTCTTCCCAGTTGGGGTTCCTTCTTTGCACCCGAAATCCTCCCATAAAGCAGGGGGTTAAGCAACACTCCCTTGGGGGTCTCCCCTATCTCTCTACCTTCGTACCCAAAATAATCCCCCATCAGCATCATCGCCATCACTAATCACCATCTATATATTATCTATATCAGTGTTTCCCAACCTTTTTGAGCCATGGCACATTTTTGCATTTACAAACTCCTGGGGCACACCACCAACCAAAATGACACAAAATGACACCCTAACACAGTCATACATATAGTTAATATGTTTTTAAATGTATTTATGCACTCGGTGTGAAACCTGGGCCTGTTTCGATGAACACAACATAGATATCGTGGCAGGAATGGCAGAAAGACACAAACTTCTCACACAGAACTCCCATAACCAAGAGAAAATGCTATAAGAGTTTGGTGGGCATTGACCTTGAGTTTTGGAGTTGTAGTTCACCTATATCCAGAGAGCACCGTGGACTGAAATAATGATCGATCTGGACCACACTTGGCATGAATACTCAATATGCCCAAATATGAA
>JARBWK010002415.1:0-15152 GCA_030556195.1 Anolis apletophallus
GGACAAAATTGTTCCCTGAACATACATGCACCAATGTGGCCATTCACACACTTGTGAGTAGAGACACCATGCCAACGTCTCAGCCTAGCCACTTCATTTTCTTGTCCGCTGTTCCTGGGATATAAATGTTATTTCCTAATTGGTTCTATAATAAAAAGCATGGAAAAAGTTTATTAAACTTCAATAACTTCAACATCCTCCAGCAGATTTTGCTATTGTTTTTCAACTAATATCTCATAGAGCCTGAACCAATTCAGCATAGGGCCCTTCCACACAGCCATTTAACCCAGAATATCAAGGCAGAATAACCCACAATATCTGCTTTGAACTGGATTATCTGAGCACACACTGCCATATATCCCAGTTCAAAGCAGATAATGGGATTTTATTTAGTATGTGGAAGGGGCCACAGTTTGTGGCAGCCACAAAAACCAAGTCTCTGGAAAATAACAACTATTTCAAAGTAAAGAGTACACAATTACAGAGGATTTGTTAAGTAGTGTTATTGTTGTATGCTGGAGGTTGTTGTGTTACTCAGTGGAAAACACATTAATAAAAACTCCAGCATAACAGGAAGACAGACTCACAGGTAAGTGCATAGAGCACTGCAGCCTTAGTGACATACGGTCAGCTCACGCACCAATCATTATTATGGGCCACCTGCTTAGAATTTTGAAAAGGCCATTCCTCTGTTTGCCTCACTTGAAAAGCTTGGAAGGACGGCTTTTTAGTTTCCCAGGCAACCCACAACAGAGTTGGCTCTGTCAGGCTTGTTTCTCATAAAAGTTAGTTCTCCCAGGAAACAGAAACTAAATCACTGGGAAAATAATCCACAGCAACCGGCTCTTTTCTCTACTAAGCTGGCAAAGAAAGTGCCTGGCAAGTGAAGTCGGAGGAAGCAGTCCATGTGCCAGCTTGCCCAATGCCAATGGCCACTTAAAAGGGCTGTCCAAATTCATCTTAATAAAGCTTCCCTCCCATTGATATGCTTTGTTCCCATGATGGCTCAAACGAGGAATAAAGGAGCTGAAGCAAGCTCCTTCTCAAGAAAGGACAAGAGAAGACTCCTGGATTAGGCTAGTCCAGCCTCCCATCCCTATTTAGATCAACCATGTGCTCTGTTAGGCTGCATCTTATGCAAAGAATTTCTACTTGAAACACCTGGTCTACTTTTCCTGCCATCCTAGAATTCTTCCTCAAGGAGACCTCAGATGCCACATCTTGACCTGATTCTTGATCACTCACTTGCACATTTTTGGGGGGACTAACACTTTGTTCTGAACCATCTAAACCAGGCATGGACAAACTTGGGCCTTCCAGGTGTTTTGGACTTCAACTACCACAATTCTAAACAGATTACCGGCTATTAGGAATTGTGAGAGTTGACGTCCAAAACACCTGGAGGGCTGAATTTTGCCCATGCCTGATCTAAACCCAAGAAAGGTTTCAGCTGCACCTGATACAGAATGACTTCAAAACAAAAACTTTTCAGACCTTGAAAGCAGTAGGACAGTGGTTCCCAAACTTTTTTGGCCTACCGCCACCTTTCCAGAAAAAAAAATATTATTTTTAATTAATAGCAATTAAACAGAAAGATATATGTATTAATGCAGTGGTTCTCAACCTTTCTAATGCCGTGACCCCTAAATAAGGTTCCTCATGTTGAGGTGACCCCCAACCATATTTTCGTTGCTACTTCATAAATAATTTTGCTACTCGCCGTGCTGCCGCCAGAGAAGGCTCTGAGGGGATGGGCAGCCGCGGCTTGAGGGGACAAAGAAGCGAGGCCTGGTCTCCACGCAGAAGCCCCGGGCTCTCCTGCTCCCTCCGGCGCCTCCACCGCCGCCTGGGAAGGCCGCGCTTTCTTCTGCGGTGGCGGGGAGGCTCCGCGAAAGGACGCGGAGGCCTTTGCACTGCAGCCTTCGCACTGCACTGAGTGTGGGGGTCAAATCGAAGGGGGTGGGGCCAAATAAGAGGGCCGCACGACCCCTCCTAAATAGCCAATCATTCACTGCCCCCTTAATGGGGTTCACCGTCCCCCAAATTCCCCTGACCCTCCCACCGCCCCCTTGGATCGCCTCACCGCCCACCAGGGGGCGGTACCGCCCACTTTGAGAATCAGTGCAGTAGGATAACACATAGAACAGTGCTTCTCAACCTGGGGGTCGGGACCCCTGGAGGGGTCGCGAGGGGGTGTCAGAGGGGTCACCAAAGACCATCAGAAAACACAGTATTTTCTGTTGGTCACTGTGGTTCTGTGTGGGAAGTTTGGCCCAATTCTCTCGTTTGTGGGGTTCAGAATGTTCTTTGATTGTAGGTGAACTAGAAATCCCAGCAATTACAAGTCTCAGATATCAAGGTCTATTTTCCCCAAACTCCACCAGTGTTCACACTTGGGCATATTGAGTATTCATGCCAAGTTTGGCTCAGATGCATCATTGTTTGAGTCTACAGTGCTCTCTGGATGTAGGCGAACTAAAACTCCCAAACTCAAGGTCAATGCCCACCAAACCCATCTGGTGTTTTCTGTTGGCCATGGGAGTCCTGTATCCCAAGTTTGGTTCAATTCCATTGTTGGTGGAGTTCAGAATGCTCTTTGATTGTAGGTGAACTATAAATCCCAGCAACTACAACTCCCAAATGACAAATTCATTCCACCTCCCAACCCCACCAGTATTCAAATGTGGGTGTATTGGGTATTTATGCCAAATTTGGTGCAGTGAATAAAAATACATCCTGCAGATCAGATATTTACATTACGATTCATAACAGGAGCAAAATTAGAGTTATGAAGTAGCAACAAAAGTGATTTTATGGTTGGGGGTCACGACAACATGAGGAACTTATCAAGGGGTCGCGGCATTAGGAAGGTTGAGAACCACTGACATAGAAGAACAGACCTTGAGAGTGGTAGGGAATACAATGAACAGGAAGAGATTATGGATATCACAGCCCAACATTTGGAGGGACAAAGGTTGTATACCTAACCTTGGAAGAAGCCATTGGGCCTGTCTATTTGCATGGTAAAATTTAGACATATCTGTACCATTCCTGGGCGGCTTTGAATTACTCCATTCAGGAACAAATGCTCAAGTCCATCATGATAGCCAGGCATCAGACTAGTTTCCCCCGTCTCAACTTAGACAAGCTAAATTCTCTGGCCTGGACTGAGGCTAGTGCAATTTGCTGGCTCCAATTTGCTGGGTATTCCCAAAGCCCTCTCTTTTTAAAAACGTTTTGGGCCAATTATCAGAGGACTTACTAGTCAAAAAAGGGCCAAAGTGAACCCTAACCACCCCCCAAATGTGGCAGTTTCTCCTCCTGAGGGGTAATGCAATTGACAGCTGGCAAAGAAGGAAGAAGCCGCGCTGGCGGAAAAAGGGTGCGGCGGGAGAGCGTGCGGGGCTTCCGGCCTCTCTCGCCGCAGCTTCTGGGCGAGAGGCAGGGTGGAGGCCCCGCGCGCTCTCCCGCCGCAGCCTTCTTCCGCCAGCGCGGCTTCTTCCTTCTTCGCCGGCTGTCAATCGCATCACCACTCAGGAGGCTGAGCCCTCCGAGGCCGAGCCGGGCCGGGCTCTTTTCCCCTTCGGGCTGCTTCAGCGCTGGTTCTTCCCCCTCGGGCTGCTTCGGCCTCCTCCTCCTCTGTCGCCGCCCTGCCCTTCCCAGCCCGCACCTCAAGAGCTCTACGCTCTGCCTCCATCCGCTTCCGCCCAGCACGCATACCCCAAGGCTCAAAGCAGTCTCCAAAGCCACGCAGCGGAGGAAGGCGGCGCTGGGGAGCACGCGCGCGCTCCTGCACATGCACCGGCAACAACAGATGATCTTTAGACTTTGTTTTTTTAAAAGTAGCTCGCAGGCTGAAAAAGTGTGGGCACCCCTGCTTTGGACTATTTGAAGCTTCCAAACACTCTTCAAAGGCAACCCCACGTAGCGTGTGTTACAGTAATCTATCCTGGATGTAATGAGAGCGTGGACTGCTGTGACCATCTGACTTCTGAAGGTACAATAGTATGCAATATTGTAATGAACATATTTTAAAAATAAATATAAACACGTTTCTTCAGTCTAACATAATAATTACAACAACGACAATACTTCCTCCCTCCCTCCCCCAAGTTATTTCTTCTCCCCATTTTCACCCCTGTGAGCTTTGGCATCTCAACCAAGAGATTAAAAGCAGAATATAGATATAATATAATAATAATTCCTCAGTTCCGTGTTACCCCTTCCATCCCAATCCCTCAATATATAAATGTATAATATACTGTAATATAAACATATAATATATAATAATAAATATTGTAATAATTCCTCAGTCCCCTTAGTTACCGTCTCTTCTATTCGCTCCTGTTTCGGCAGGCTTTTGGGAACTAAAGCTGCTGACCCTCTACTAATTGCCTCCGCTATTCTTGCACACATCTTGTGTTGGGTTGTTTACCAACTAGTAACACCTTTGTACTATTTTTATTGTGTTTTATTGTGTTTTTACTGTGATTTTACTGCTTTATGATTGTGCTCTCGCTTCTGTAAGTCGCCCCGAGCCACACCGGGAGTGGCGACTAACAAGTGCGAATTAATAAATATATATTCCTCTCCATTGGCCCCCTTGCAGTGGGGGAGAGGCTTGCGTACCCTAGTGAAGTTGTGAGCTATGCTGGCGGTGGCATAATAGCCGGCGGTAGGGCCTCCCATACCAGACAGGTCACAACCGAAGGGTCTGACAAAGAGCGTCAAAGGGCAGGATGGGCTCTCTAGCCTTTTGGCAACCATCCTAAGAGAAGGAAAACTCTGATTTCAAACCCGGGCAGATGGTGCTCGTCTAACCCTGTAAGGTCAACCATCTAAGAGAAGGAAACTCGAACCAAACCTACGACCTGAGGACCTCGCTGCCACCGTCCAAGCTTGCTAGGCCCTGGCAGATGAACCTTTGGTTTAAAGGGTGAGGCCAGTTCACGCTGCGCTCCACCAGAAAAATCCATTGCACAGGCTCGAAGGACACATCCAGCTTCCGAAAAAGCCCTGTAGCGATAGGCGAGGGACGAAACGGTAGGTGTAAAGATGCACTGGAAGCCGCAGACCCAACCCTGCATGCAGGCGGTTCAGGACTTTGGTCGCTCGAGACTGACCCGGGAGATGACAGTCTTGTTCGGCAGCATCCTGAACGACCAAGCAGCCTTTTTAAGGAGAGCACTGCTTGCTCCGTATGGAGAGGGGCCTAGAAAAGGTGGCCTAACGAAAGCTCATCCCCGTCTACCTGGTTGGCTAGCCGCGGCCAACGGGCATCTTCCGATGCGGTCGAACAAAGACAAAGAAACAAAGGCCAACACCTGCCTGCAAAGGTGCAAATAGACTGACACTTGCATGCTGGAACATCAGAACCATGCAAGATTCTGCAGATAGTGGACGCCCTGAGCGTCGCTCTGCTCTAATAGCCCATGAACTATCACGGCTTAACATTGACATCGCTGCTCTTAGTGAAGTTCGTCTCCATGAGGAAGGCAGCCTTAAAGAACACGGTGCCGGCTACACACTCTACTGGTCTGGCAAACCCAAAACTGAGAAACATCTTTCAGGAGTAGGCTTTATGATTAAAAATTCCATCGCTCTAAACTCGAGACGTTGCCGACAGGTCACTCTGATCGCATTATCTCCTTACGCTCCCACATGCTGTTCTCTTCAGTATATATGCCCCAACTATGCAAGCTGACCCTGTGGAGAAAGACAAATTTACTCAGACCTACGCCACCTCATACAAAAGGTCCCTGCAGAAGATAAAATCATTATCCTTGGTGATTTCAATGCCAGAGTAGGAAAAACTTTGAAGCCTGAAAGGTGTATTAGGCAAGCACGGTGTTGGAAACTGTAATGATAATGGGCGCCTTCTGCTAGAGTTTTGTGCAGAACAGCAGCTGACTATTACAAACACCATCTTTCAGCAGAAAGATAGCTTGAAGACCACCTGGATGCATCCCCGATCCAAGCAGTGGCACCTCATTGACTATGTTTTAGTGCGCCAGAGAAACATTCGTGATGTCCGTCATACTCGAGTGATGCCCAGTGCAGAATGTCAAACAGACCATCGCCTTGTAAGATGTAAACTAAATCTACACCTTAAGCTCAAACCTAAGAGGGGTGGCATCTAAAGAGGAGACTCCAAGTCAACAGTCTTCAACAGGCTGTTGTGAGAGACAACTTCCAGGTAAATCTGCAAGCAAAACTTGAAGTCCACCCTACAGATTCTTCTCCTACAGCGCCTGGCAACACATCAAAAACAGTATCCTGCAGTCTGCTGAAGAATCCCTAGATTCTCCCTTAAGAAAACCAAGACTGGTTTGATGAAAACAACCAAGAGATCCAGGAGCTGTTGGCAAAGAAGAGAACCACTCACCAGGCATTCCTCGCCCAGCCATCTTGCCATGTAAGAAAAGCAGCCTTTCGTCTCGCATGTAGTAAACTCCAACAAAAACTCAGAGACATCCAGAACAAGTGGTGGATTGATTTATCAGAAAAGACACAACGCTGTGCAGATCTCGGTGATCACAGAGGTTTTTATGAAGCTCAAAGCAGTGTTTGGACCTACTTATCAGGTCCAAAGCCCCTTATACAGTACAGATGGTCAAACACTAATTACTGATAAAACCTCCATCCTGAACCGATGGGCTGAACATTTTCAGGGTCTCTTTAATGCCAGCCGAGTAGTCCAAGGTTCAGCTATCCAACACATGATACAACAACCAATGAAAAATGAACTGGACACAGCTCCCACTCTGAAGAGACCATTGAGGCCATACAGCAGTTGAAAATGGCAAGGCAGCCGGGATCGATGGAATCCCACCTGAAGCTTGGAAACAGGGAGGTCATGTACTGCATGCTAAATTCCACGAGCTCCTTGTGAGTTGCTGGGAAAAAGGTGAACTGCCATCAGATCTCCGAGATGCAGTTATCATCACCCTGTATAAGAAAAAGGGAACAAAACCGATTGCTCAAACTATCGAGGTATAACACTGCTCTCCATTGCTGGAAAAATCCTTGCAAGGATACTCCTGAACAGATTAGTTCCGCTATTGCAGAAGAACTTCTCCTGAAAGCCAATGCGGCTTCAGAGCAAATAGGAGCACCACAGATATGGTTTTTGCCCTTAGACAACTGCAAGAGAAATGTAGAGAGCAGAACAAAGGACTCTATGTAACATTTGTCGACCTCACCAAAGCCTTCGACACTGTGAGCAGGAAAGGTCTGTGGCAGATCCTGGAACGTCTAGGATGTCCCCCCAAGTTCCTCAAAATGATTGTCCTGTTACATGAGGGCCAGCACGGTCAAGTCAGATATGGCGATGTCGGAGCCCTTTCTCATAACTAATGGAGTGAAACAAGGTTGTGTTCTTGCACCAACCCTATTTACAATCTTCTTCAGCATGATGCTCCAAAGGGCTATGGCAGACCTACAAGAAGAAGACGGCATATATATACGCTATCGTACTGATGGTAGCTTGTTCAACTTAAGCCGCCTGAGGGCTCGCACTAAGACTCTAAACTATCTAGTCCGTGAGCTACTTTTTGCTGACGATGCTGCCCTTGTCGCCCATTCAGAAGCAGCCCTGCAGCGCCTCACATCCTGCTTTGCAACAGCTGCAGAGCTGTTTGGGCTGGAAGTCAGCCTGAAGAAAACAGAAGTCCTCTACCAGCCCGCACCACAGGAAGAACACCACCATCCTCACGTCAGCATAGGCACATCTGTGCTTAAGTCCGTTCAGCAGTTCACCTACCTGGGAAGCATCATCTCTTCAGACGCCAAGATTGACAAAGAGATAGATCACAGATTATCAAAGGCATATAGTGCATTCGGAAGGCTTCACAAAAGAGTCTGGAGCAACAAGCACCTGAGACAAAGCACCAAAATCAGTGTGTACAGAGCTATCATACTGTCCATTCTCCTCTATGGGTCTGAAACATGGGTCACCTATCGCCAACACCTACGACTCCTCGAGCGCTTTCATCAGCGCTGTCTTCGCACAATCCTAAATATACACTGGACCGACTATGTGACGAATGTTGCTGTCCTTGAGCAAGCAGGGATCACCAGCATTGAGGCCATGCTATTGAGAAACACAGCTGCGCTGGGCAGGGCACGTCTCTAGGATGGAGGACCACCGCCTCCCAAAGATACTACTCTACGGTGAACTCGCCACGGGTCAGCGCAAGAGAGGCGCCCCAAAAGAGATATAAGGACTCCCTGAAACAACATCTCAGGCTTGGCCAGATTGATCACCAACAATGGTCCACCCTGGCCTCACATCGGGAGGCATGGAGAAGCACTATCCACAATGCTGCGGCCTCTTTCGAGAAGACACGCCGAATGGGTCTCGAAGAGAAACGACAACGCAGAAAGAACCGCAACTTGGAAAAAACATCACCCAAGGAGACTTTCTGCTGCGCTTTCTGCAACCGAACTTGCCTATCTCAGATTGGCCTTTTTAGTCATCAACGCGCTTGTAAAAAGCGTGGGATGAGTCCTTCCTGAATCTTCGTTCGCGAAGTAATGCCGAGAGAGAGAGAGATATATATATTATATACATTATATACATATATATTATAATTCCTAGGTCCCTGAAGTTGCTACTTCCTCGATCCCATTCCCTGAGAATATAAACATATATATATATATAATACATTATATATATTATATACATTATATACATTATATACATAAATATTATAATTCCTAGGTCCCTGAAGTTGCTACTTCCTCGATCCCATTCCCTGAGAATATAAACATATATATATAATACATTATATATATTATATACATTATATACATATATATTATAATTCCTAGTTCCCTGAAGTTGCTACTTCCTCGATCCCATTCCCTGAGAATATAAACATATATATATAATACATTATATATATTATATACATTATATACATAAATATTATAATTCCTACGTCCCTGAAGTTGCTACTTCCTTGATCTCATTCCCTGAGAATATAAACATATATATATAATACATTATATATATTATATACATTATATACATAAATATTATAATTCCTAGGTCCCTGAAGTTGCTACTTCCTCGATCCCATTCCCTGAGAATATAAACATATATATATATAATACATTATATATATTATATACATTATATACATAAATATTATAATTCCTACGTCCCTGAAGTTGCTACTTCCTCGATCCCATTCCCTGAGAATATAAACATATATATATAATACATTATATATATTATATACATTATATACATAAATATTATAATTCCTACGTCCCTGAAGTTGCTACTTCCTTGATCTCATTCCCTGAGAATATAAACATATATATATATATATTATACATTATATATACATTATATACATAAATATTATAATTCCTACGTCCCTGAAGTTGCTACTTCCTCGATCCCATTCCCTGAGAATATAAACATATATATATATTATATACATTATATATATATATATTATATACATATATTATATATACAATACATATCAATAAATATAAATATCAATAAATATAATAGTAATTCCTGAGTTCCCTAAGTTGCCCCCTCCCTGAGACCTCAGAATATAAATCCATAATATCGATATAAATAGGTGACAACGCAGGCCCTCCTCCTCCTCACCCGGCTTCCATCCCAGGCGGAGGCCCAAAGAGCCCTCAGGAGCCACCGCCTCCTCCTCCAGAACTACATCCCCCTCAGTGCGCATGCGCCGCGCCCTGACGGCCAACTCCGGAACTCAGACTGCGAGCGCTCCACGCCTGCGCAAGCGAAGGCGCACTCCTCTTTCCTCCCTCCTGAATACGCATGCGCCAGTAACAACCGGGACTGGACTCTCAGGCGCAACGAGCCCCACGCATGCGCAAACGCACACCCACAAGCTTGAGGTTAGGAACTTCCAAGTCTGGCTCTGCGCGCTTCCACGCATGCGCACATGAAGGCGCTCTCCTCCCTCTTCTGTCAAGTTATTCTAAAGTTAATCCATTTTAATTTAGTTTAATCGCCTTCTTTATATGTTGACCACACTTATGGCTCAAATTACCTTTATATTAAATCATATTTTTGTTTCTATGGAATAATACATAATAATATACTTTAGAATAAGAATACTGTTATTATTTTAAAATATTATTAATTATACATTATTATTTTAAATTATTAATTATACATTATTAATACTTTAGAAGAATACTATTGTTATGATTAAATATTAATTATACATTAAGAAGAATACTAATATTAAATATTACTTGTACATTATTTATATTATTAATCTATATATATAAAGGAAGAGTCGTCATGGAAAGACCGTCCCAAACAGAGAAACCTTACAACGCAGAGACACCAAACTTGCCAACAGAAATAGGCCTCAGACAAGGAACGTTTGTAGCAAAGAAACTTTCCCCCCCAAAACCTAACAGGCCCCCAAAACAACGAGTAAAAAAACCTACATTTCCCAGCATCCTCCGGGGCTGCCAACGACTCTCCCATCCTCTACATTCTGACAACATGATTGGCTGCCAATAAGGGCAGATTTGCATAACTCCTGTACTGGCCAGCCAACATGAACATTCCGACACATAATGTAGCAGCAAATCTGGAGTCCCAAAACTCCCAGGTGTGTTACCTCTTTACTCACAGGTTGCGTGGACGCGCGAGCACAGGAACGAGAGAAAACGTAACCGTACTGTAAGGTGCAATGAAGCCAAAGTTTATTTGCACTCGTCAGCTGACGGACCTGCCCACAGAACTAGCTGCCTCAGGGCAAGAGCCCTGATCAATCTTAAACTTGACCTTATATACATTCAATGGCGGCAGGTCTCGTCCCTCCTTTCTTCATCATTATTCATTGGTTTACAGCATCAACTCATTTCTAGCATCCAATTAAACAACACATTATTTGGCATCACATCCTATTAGCATTCTCATTTGCTAAACAGCACTACGCAGTTATTAATTCTACATTCTCACAGTATGTTATCGGCCAGATGGGCACCATGTACTAGATTCGCAACATTTCTAAGCCGCTCCTCTATGCCAGCAAGGAGAAATGGTTTCATTTACCCATGCGCAGTTTTCTACCAATCAGCTACAATGTAAACAAGTACACGCTGGGTACTAGCTAGGCCAATCACGGCCAGTGTTATCAAGGAAAGGCACATGACGTACTCTAACAAATCACAGCTTGTGCCTGACCTACCAATTAAAGTGCATTATTCTCGTAATGGCATTTAGCATGATTTTTGGCAAACTATCTCGCTGTACTAAGTTCTGTGCTTGTGCATCACTCTCTCCTGACTGTACTTCTGCTAAAAGCGCCAATTCTGCTTTAATAATAAACTGTCAGAGGAGGATAAGGCAAAGGGCTGAGGCACAAACACAAACACCCAATTCACTTCCCACGGAAAATTAACACCCCTACAAATCACAGACCACACCCAAAATTGACAGTGAATCTTCATTAACTTAATTTCCCTGACTAGGCCTCACTTAATGGAATGCTGTTTACGCTCTGAATTGACAGAAAGGCTTCATTAACTTGATTCTCCCGACTAGACCTCAGCTCATTGGACATTGTGTATGGCCTGAATTGACAGTAAGGCTTCATTAACTTGCTGGTCCTGAATAGGCCTCAGCTCATGGGACATTGTGTATGGCCTGAATTTACAGTAACCTACCTTGGCACACAGAGCCCATATGACCCACGCTACATTCTACTACAGTTTGGAGGAGGGTGGACCATGGATTATGGGACTTGAAGTACCTCCATGGATAATGGGATTTGTAGTACTTCAAAACCCATCATTCCCCACAGACCACTGTGTCCAAGAACCAAGACTGATAAATACCAAACTTGGCACACAGTGCCCCCATGACCCACACTCCATCCAACTGCAGATTAGAGGAGGACACACCATGGATAATGGGATTTCAAGTACCTCCACTCACTTCCAAAGTACCCCACCCACACACGCATCAACCTCTACATCAACACAGCAGACGGAAAGACAAAAAACATTGTATATCCACAAGCTATGCAGAACGCCAGCAACACCACACAACAACAACTCCACAGGACTCCAACATTCTACCCACCAAAACAACCCACAACAACACAGCCATGACCCCAGCAACACCATAACTAACAACAACTCCAACCCTTACATACTCAGACTTCCTCGCATCTCCAAAATAGGGCACAGCAACGCGTGCCGGGTACAGCCAGTCTATTATATAAAGGAGGACCTGTCATCGAACGACTGACAGAGACAGAAACTTTCCAAGGCAAAGACACCAAACTTGCCAACAAAAATAGGCCTCAGGCAAGGAAGGTTTTTAGCAAAGAAACTCCCCCAAACCTAGAAGGCCCTCAAAACAACGATTTTTTAAAAACTACATTTCCCAGCATCCTCTGCGGCAGCTAGCGAAACCCATTGGCCAACATCGGCCCACACAAAATGCAGGGAGGCCCCCAGAATAACACAAACTTGCAAAACCCACAAAAAAAATCCTGCAACACAAAAACCCACCCCCCAAAAATACACAAAAATTATGCTATCACCATAAACAAGGCTCAAGGACAAACACTACAAATCTGTGGCATAGACCTTGACACAGAATGCTTCTCCCACGGACAACTCTACGTAGTGTGCTCCAGAGTTGGGAAACCACAGAACCTCTACATCAACACAGCAGACGGAAAGACAAAAAACATTGCATATCCACAAGCTCTGCAGAACGGCAGCAACACCACACACCGAAAACTCCACAGGACTTCAACATCCCACCCACCAGAACAACCCACAACGACACAGCCATGACCCCACCAAGACCATAAGTAACATCAATTCCAACCCTTACATACTCAGACTTTCTCGCATCTCCTAAATAGGGCACAGCAACGCGTGCCGGGTACAGCTAGCATATTATAATAATACGGTGGAAGAAGATAAACATGCCCTGGCAGCTGATGGGAAAGGCAGTCAAGAACCAACATTGAGGGAAGTCAAGAGTAATAAACTACTCAACAGGGGGAGTGTGTCCCTGTTGGTTCTGCTGGACCTCTCAGCAGCCTTCGATACCATCGACCACGGTATCCTTCTGAGACGCCTCTCAGGAATGGGCTTTGGAAGTACTGCTTTGCAGTGGCTCCAGTCCTTCCTCGAGAGTCATTCCCAGAAGGTGTTGCTAGGGGATTCCTGCTCGACCCCACGGCCATTGTACTGTGGGGTCCCGCAGGGCTCAGTACTGTCCCCTATGTTATTTAACATATACATGAAGCCGTTGGGGGAGATCATCCGGAGTTTCGGGCTGTACGCAGATGATGTCCAACTCTGTCACTGTTTCCCACCTGCTATTAAGGAGGCTGTTCAAGTCCTGAACCGGTGTTTGGCCGCTGTAACGGACTGGGTGAGGGCGAACAAATTGAAACTAAATCCAGACAAGACAGAGGTCCTCCTGGTCAGTCGTAAGGCCGAACAGGGCCTGTGTTGGATGGGGTTACACTCCCCCTGAAGACACAGGTTCGCAACTTGGGAGTGATCCTGGACTCATCGCTGAACCTGGAACCCCAGGTCTCGGCGGTGGCTGGGAGAGCTTTTGCACAGTTAAAGCTTGTGCGCCAGCTGCGCCCATACCTTGGGAAGTCTGACTTGGCCACAGTAGTGCATGCTCTGGTTACATCTCAAATAGACTACTGCAACGCTCTACGTGGGGTTGCCTCTGAAGACTGCTCGGAAGCTGCAATTAGTCCAACACTCGGCAGCCAGGTTACTAACAGGAGCAGGGTACAGGGAGCATACAACTACCTTGCTGCTCCAGCTCCACTGGCTGCCAATTAGTTTCCGGGCACAATTCAAAGTGCTGGTTTTAACCTACCAAATCCTATACGGTTCCGGCCCAGTTTACTTGTCCAAACGAATTCTCTCCTATGAACCATCAAGGACATTAAGATCCTCCGGAGGAGCCCTCCTCTCGATCCCGCCATCTTCGCAAGCGCGTCTGGTGGGGACGAGAGACAGGGCCTTCTCTGTTGTGGCCCCTCGGCGATGTTAGATCTGCCCCCTCCCTGTTGTCCTTCAGGAGGCGGGTGAAGACTTGATGTGGAACGAGGCCTTCCCAGAATAAGCTGAGATTGATTTCAATCTGAAATAGGTGACCACTTTTATAGACCGAGTTGAATGTGTTTTAATGGCAATGTGGTTTTTGTGTATCTCTGTTTAAATATTCTGTTTTAAGATGTTTTAAATTTGTATGGCATTGAATTTTGCTGTAAGCCGGTCTGAGTCCCTCCATGGAGGTGAGAAGGTCGGGGTACAAAATTTTTAAATAAATAAATAAACTGTTTCAAGTGCAAAAGACAAAGAGAGAATACCATAAAAACACAATGCAAAGCAGAAGAGAAAAGTGGGAAAAGAAAGAAGGCTCTCCATGGACAGTTCCTGGGAAAAATTGAGAGCCAAATTGACAACAAAAAAACATGGATGTGGCTCACAAATGGAACTTAGAAAAAGGAGACAAGGAGGGCCTGATTCTGGCAGCCCAAGAACAAGCCATTAGAACCAATGCCCTCAAAGCCATAATTGAAAAGTCAATGGCAGATCCCAAGTGTAAACTGTGCAAGTAAGCAGACGAAACGATAGATCACATCCTCAGCTGTTGCAAGAAAATCACACAGACAAACTACAAGCGGAGGCATAACACCGTGGTTCAGATGATTCATTGGAACTGGCACGCATTAATCGCCAATACATTGTTGCCGAGGGCAACAGTTCTCAAGCTGCAGGTCGTTCCGCGAGTGAACAAGTCCCAACTCTAGCATGCACGCTTGTTCCCGGGTGAAAACCCCCACGCCCTTCCCTAAGCCCCGCTGGAGTCTGTTCAAAGGGTTCTTTCCTCCTTCTGACTTTTCCCTACTTCTCCTGAGTTTCTTTATTTTTTTCTTCTCCCGCCTCCCCGGGTGCCTTAAGACTGCGAGGAGAACCGCATCGAAAGGGAAAGATGCGGTGGCTCAGGCGGCAGAGCCAAGACCACTCGGGATGGGAGTCCCGGGTTCGAGGCCCCCAAAGGGAGGAAAGGAACTCATTTTTGCCTTTTTCCTTTTATCTTTATTTTCCCTATTCCTCTCCTCTCACTTTTGGGACGC
>JARBWK010002416.1:0-15143 GCA_030556195.1 Anolis apletophallus
AGGACATTCTCTGGGCTGATACGGGGAGGCCCTTGGTGTCTTCCCTATACTTAGAGAGAGGAAGGGTGTCCTCAAAGCAGCATGAAGAATGGATTTCAAAGGGTTAGCTGCAACACACAAATTGTCTTTCTTGTATTCAAAAATATTTTTTATTTATTGAAAGTAAATATCCAAAATCACTTGTCGTGGAACATATATTTCTTCCCAAATGGGGTTGTGGAATTGTAGAGTCGATCAAAACATATAATATGCGAACTCTCAAAACGGATACATCACAAAAATCATCATATATAACCGTATATTCGGCTTGTATTAAATCCGGATTGAGGGGTTCGTTGGGGTCGACGGACTGTATATCTAAAGGCCTCTCCGTTTCGCCAGAGAACTGGCTTCATCGGGACCCGAAAATAATATTATAATTTGTAATTCCACTGGTCCGATTATCTATATAAAAAGGTAAACATAACAATAATAATCAGATATAGCATCATTTCGCTAATATTCATAAGCCCACCATTTGATCAGGACAACCCTTATGGCTAGGCTATATATTTTACATACCATTCGTAGTATTCATATGCAATTAGATCTCAGAGTGGACGCAGCCACTACTTCTTCTGGTAGTCAACGGACAACACATAACACAGGGGGTTTGCCTTACATACACTCCTACTTAGCTCCAGGTGAAGCCTTACTCCAGAATTTCACTGATTGATAAACAATCATTGTGGCCCAGGGTAACTCGCTTTTTAGGGAATGAATCCAAAAAACTTCTCTATGTATCCGTTTTGAGAGTTCGCATATTATATGTTTTGATCGACTCTACAATTCCACAACCCCATTTGGGAAGAAATATATGTTCCACGACAAGTGATTTTGGATATTTACTTTCAATAAATAAAAAAATATTTTTGAATACAAGAAAGACAATTTGTGTGTTGCAGCTAACCCTTTGAAATCCATTCTTCATGTCTTCCCTATACTTAACAAACAGCCTAGTAGATTGTCTAAACCCTTTTGTCCTGTCCAAATAGAAGGCTAAGGCCCTCCTGACATCTAAGCAGTGTAGAAAGCGCTCTAATGGAGAGCTGGGTTCCTGAAAAAGGGCAGGCAAAACTAAATCTTGTGACATGTGGAAGGAAGATACTACTTTTGGCAGGAACGCAATGTCCATGCGCAATACTACCTTATCCCTGTGAAAAATGGTGTAGGGGGCATCAGCACAGAGTGCACATAATTCGCTAGCTCTTCTAGCTGAAGTGATGGCAACTAAAATGCGACTTTCCAGGATAAGTGAGAGACGTCATTGGACGCCATGGGTTCAAATGGAGGCCTAGTTAATGCTGATAGGACTAAGTCTAATTCCCATCCTGGAGCCAGCGGGGCTACTGTAGGTTTAGAATATGAAAACCCTCTGAGGAATAATTTGACCATTGGGTCAGTAAAACAGGACGGAAGGCCAGCTTTCCTTCGGAACCATGAAATGGCCACCAGGTAGCATTTAATAGAGGATAATACAAAACCCTGCTCAGCCAATTCCGCCAAAAAATCTAAAACTAAAGGTAATGGGGCAGACAAAGGGTCCCCATTTCTCTGCGCCATAAAAGTGCTAAATTTCTTCCATTTATAAGTATAGGATTTTTTTGTAGATTCCCTGTGGGCAGCTTCTATATAGCGTTGAACTGGTAGGGAAAGGTCAGATATTAACAGAGGCTGACCGGATGTAGACGCCATGCCGTACGGCGTAGCTTGACCACCTCCGGGTACTGGACCCTGTTCCCCTGTGATAGGAGTATGCCGGGGACCCCCCTGAGTCTGATGAAGGTCTCTTGTGATCAGTGCAGAAGTGGGGCAAACCATGGCTGACGAGGCCACCACGGAGCCACCAGGATGCAGTTGCCGTTGTCCCTCCGGATCTTGGACAGTACCTTGAGGAGCAGAGGGAAAGGAGAGAACGCAACCCTCTGTCCCATGAGAAGAGAAAGGCATCCCCTAGACATCCCTGGGATAAGTTTTCCTTCCTGCGGGCACAAAACCTGCGACATTTGGAATTAGCATAGGAGGCGAAGAGGTCAACCGTTGGATAACCCCATGCTGTAAATATACGATTAGCCTCCTCATCTAGCAGAGACCACTCATGATGGCTGAGTGGGGATCTGCTAAGGGCATCAGCCACAGTGTTTTCTTCCCCTGGGAGGTGTAGCGAAGAAAGAGAAATGTCTCTACATAGGCACCAGTCCCAGAGTCGCAGAGTCAGCTCGAGTAGGGATCTAGAATGGGTCCCCCCCTGTTTATTGATGTAGTACATGACCGTAGTGTTATCGGTCAAGATGAGAACTGACTTCCCTGTGAGTATCAATTCAAATGCCTCTAGCACCTTTTGGACAGCTAGGAGTTCAAGATAGTTGATATGATGTGAGGATTCGGCCAGCGACCATTGGCCCTGGGCCACTAGGTCTCCAGAATGGGCGCCCCAGCCTGTTAGGGATGAATCTGTGGTCACCGTACGTGTGGAGCTGGGGGGCAGGAAAGGAAGGCGGCAACAAACATTATCGGAGTCCAGCCACCAGAAGAGGGAGTTACGGACGTCCGCAGGCATATGTAACTTCATAGTCGGGTCATCCGAGAGGGGGTGAAAAACCGAAAGTAGCCAGGCCTGCAAGGGTCTAAGACGTAGCCTTGCATGAGGCGTGACCGACGTCGTGGACGCCATATGCCCTAGCAGCGTTTGAATGTGGTGGGCCATCACAGAGTTGGAGTGCAGAGTCTGGGTTATCACGTTGCACAGGGCAAGAAAACGCTCGACAGGTAAGTACGCGCGCTCTGCCACCGAGTCAATGATAGTCCCAATGAATGGGATCCTTTGTGAGGGATCTAGATTGGACTTTTCCAAATTTATCTCCAGGCCCAAGGAGCGTAGGAGTGAGAGTGTGAAGGAAATGTCTGCTAGGAGTCCTTCCCTGGTTGGGGCTACCAGTAGCCAGTCGTCCAGGTACGGATAAACCGTAACCCGGTTGGTTCGGAGGTGTGCGGCCACAGCCGCCATACACTTAGTAAAAACTCTAGGAGCTGAACACAAACCGAAAGGGAGAACATTGAAACAGTATGCCTGGTCCCCAACCTTAAAGGAGAGAAGCCTCCTATGTCGAGGCGCTATGCCAATATGAAAATAAGCGTCCCTGAGATCAATAGTGGCGAAACGGCCGGGCTCGTAATCAGTCCGTTGCGGTCCTAGTGCTATACGCCTCCCGGAGCCCACCAAGGAAACCAACTAGTTGCTGTGGAATCGCCAGGGTGTCATAACAGTGCATCAAGGGGTGTGCAGACCATATATTTGGACTGGAACTGTACATTGGACATTGGACTATGGGCTATATTCCCTATTGAACTTTCCCTCTGGTCTATACGCACCCCCGCCCCTCAAGAACCTTTCCGTGTGCAATACAACTGTTTTGGTTCACTCCTGACATGATAAATAAATAAATGAATGAATAAATGAATGAGAATACACAACCAATGCTATGAATTTTCTGTGCAAAAAAGCAAATACATATTTATAAATATCATAGTGCAATAGTCTAAATTAATTTTCCAACAAATAAATAAAGCATTTATGGCACTGAAATTTTGGTGCCGAATCTCATTTTAAGACCCTCTTTCTTTTTCTTTCTTTTGTGGAAATACATTTCTGCAACTACAAAAAACTCCTTAGGGTTTACAGAAAACAGCTTTTTTTTTTACAGTTGCACCTTTTTTCTGTGCAAAAAGCAACTTTTTACTCAGGAAACTATTCTGCACAAAACGTGCTATTTCTATGAAAATCACATGGAGTCATGTGGCCACTGTAGCCTTGAGGGCAGGAAGAGAGAGATCCAGCTGCATTGTGCACATGAAAGAAAGGAGGACTTATAACCCATGATGGCTCAATGTCAGAAGCCGATGCCCATGGCCTTGGGTTTGGCCAGCGGGATCCGGACTCTGACATAGTCATAACATAGATACAAGCAGCTGCAGGCGTGAGATGGAGCTCACAGTGCATTCACATGGGAATGTGGGGATTGTTTACACTGGGTGCCGGGTGATGGGTATAAAAGTGGGGTGTTGGTGATGGGATGTATTCTTGGCTTTGAATGTTTTGGATCCTGTGAATAAAGAAGTGAAGTTTACCAGAGAACGTGCTGTGTGATTTACTTCGGGAGTTCCAGTGGCCTCACAGCTCAACATTGGCCTCTTTCATTTTGTGCACTCAACACACCCTCCCATCTTGGAGCGTCCATGAAAGGTTTGGCTAATCACTATGTAGCAAAGAAGGTTTGGCTAATCACTATGTAGCAAAGGAGAAATAGTTGGTCCACATTTTCTGATTAGCATATTGAAAAAAGTGCATATGGAATCATAGGAATATGTCTTTAAAACACTTTGGTCACAGTGGCAGGTAAGTGCAGAAGAGATAAAGCAATATTGGTGAACATCTAGTGGACGTCTCTCTTGATGGAAAGGGAGTTTCTGACTTTGGTGGGATTGGGGTCTGGAAAGGGAGTCTTGGGTCACTATGACTCATTTCTCTTTAAACCATAAGGCTGGTGGGGAGAGACTCAGAGGATTTCTCAGTTTACAAAATTACCTATTGGCTGATAACAGACAGGAAGCATATAGCTTGGCAGTGAGGCTTAAGTGATCACTTCCTGAAAGTTAAGGAATATATCAGAGGAAATCACTGCCTTGGGTAATCTCCAGACTTGGGAAAGCCAGTGCAGATTGGGTGAAATTATAAATTGTTTTTCTGCTTTCCTTTGCTACAGCTGCTGACCTTTTCCTTTTGCTGCTATCTTTATCTCAGCCAGTGCAGACTGGGATCTTGCCCATAGCCCTTCAGGTGTAGTTGATCAACTCATCAGCTCTAGTTAACACAGTGAATACTGAAGATTTACACCCACAAAACATCTAGAGGACTTTGTATTCTATAGCCAGGAAATAACATTCAGAAACACATTTATATAGCAGTTTAAATCACCCCCTGTTTCAGTAGACCTCCATGATCTTGGGGTACATTCAGAGCTTATCTAAAAAAAATGACTTGACGAATGTCTTGAATAATGGAATGTGTCTACTTTATAAACTGTTAAGTATAAACTATACAAATTATAAAGTAGCACTGTGTGTGCCATTGTTCCTGTAACACATAAAATAGAAATACTGTGCTTTTGTCAGTTGAAATCTGTTCCTCATTGAAAACCCTCTTGTTACCTTTTCTCCTTCACTGTATTGCAGCTGGACTTGCTTTCATTTATAAGCTGAAGCCAACAGTGCCAGGTTGTCAAAACAGAGGTGAATGAAGTGAAATTGCCGGCTGTGAAAATTAAGGATCCCTCTGAAAAGCTCATTACTGTTTCCAAGTAGTAATTAATATATAAATACATCACATTAGAAAGCATTGCAAGCTTTCAGATAAAGTAAGATAGACTATAATCCATTAGAAGTGAGAGTGGAATAATTTTGCCCAACATAGATGGATACACACACACAAACACAGGATACAACAGTAAGTTCACAGCCAAGACCATCTGCTAGGCAGGAGAGAAAAATGCATAATTTTGGATTATAACTCCTCTTTTACCCAGGAGGTATATGTGGCTATCAGATCTGACAGCAATGAGACTCTAGTAGCATACAAGAGATGCCTCCAAAATTATTGCATTCAAATTTCTCCTAACATTGGATGACTATTTCAGAAGTGAAATACATGCATCAGGATCCCTCCCTTGTTGCTTCTACTTATTTATTAGCAAACCATCTGGCTTCACTTGATTAAAAACCCATTCTTCCACTCGCACTCAATCTCTCTCTCAAATATACCATCCCTCTCTTTTTTTCCTTTCATGTTGCCGTTTCTCCTTCTCCATATTACAAGTCTAGTCCGCAATATCTTCATCTGGATAAAAAACTTCTTTGTCTCCCCTTTCCTTATGCTGTTTGTCTTTTCCTCTACTTGAGTCTTTGTTTTGCATTTGCTGGTCTTCATAACTCATAACCTACCCTCACCATTCACCATGTGTTTTGCACATATTGTAGCTCCTCAAATTGAGCCAGACAGTTTTGCATATTATGCAAATTATTGTGCTCATTCTGTATTTGGTAGGTCACGAGGGAGGCTGACTGGCACAAACACACACAGACACTCTGAAACACAGCTTTATAAAGGCAGAAAACAGAAAGTTTCATTTCTGAAGATCTTTGCATTTAATGCAGCCCAACATCTTTATTTGCTGCCCTATTACAGGTATCCCCAAAAATGAGGATTCCATGAAGGTTTGGGTGTAACGACTCCACAATACACGGTAGGGACACACGTAGACGTCTTCTTGGTCCAACACGATTTTATTGAAGGTACGCCACCCGTAAAGCTAAAGCGCCGGCCCGCCACCCAAACACACCTTAAATACCCCGGTAGCCCCTCCCCTACCCAATGCAATGTCCAAGCAGGGTGTCATCATGCTCCGATGAATCAGCAATCCCAGTAGTCCATAGGGGCATGACCCCAGGGTCACATGAGTGACGTCATGAGTCCAAATGTCCAATGTCCATGCCAGGAGGAGTTACCTCACTTCCCTCTCTGGCACCTGGAAGTTACTCCACTCCCAGGCTGATTCAGCAATTCCAAGCACACATGGCCAAGGTCACTCCAGGAACTGGGCTAAAGGTCGTTGCAGTTTCATGACAGGTTGGGAACATGATCTCCCTCAAAGCTCAGGTTCCCCAATCCTGACATAACGGTCTCCTCCACTTCATCCTCCCCCTGAGGGAAACAAAACATCATTCAATCCCGTGGAGGAAATGGGCACACATATTTCTTCAAAAAACTGCAATGAAAAGTTGGGTGTACTTTCCCTAAACTCTTGGGCAACAGGAGAGTATATGACACCTTATTTACAACCCTGTCAACCTTAAAAGGCCCTATGAATTTTGGACTTAACTTCTTTGACTTGTACCCCAATTTTAAATTCTCCGTGGACAGCCACACCAAATCCCCCTCTGCATACTCCTCCCCCTCTTGCCGCTTGTGATCTCCAAACAGCTTATATGAGCGCTGTGCTTTCCTCAACGCCTCCGTCACTTCTCTCCACACTCCTTCAGCTCGCACCCTCCATTCTCCCTTGCCTTCTCCCCTTCTATCTCCACCAGCTGCGGCAAAGGGGTCACCTCTTGCCCATAAACAATCTCAAAGGGCGATTTCCCGGTAGAAGAATGGATGGAACTGTTGTAGGCTACCTCAGCATAAGGAAGGAGATCTGACCAATTATTTTGTTCCTGATTACTGAAAATCCTTAAATAGGTCCCCAAAGACTTCTGCACTCTCTCCGCAGCACCATTACAGCAGGGATGATAACCAGACGTCAGTTTTCTTTGCGCCCCTAACTCTTCCAAAAATCTGCCCCAAAACCGAGCAGTAAACTGGACACCTCGATCACTCAACACCTGTTCTGGGCAACCATGTAACCTATAAACATGCTGCACATACAACTCTGCCAATCGCTCCGCCGATGGCAAACCCCTCAACGGAATAAAATGAGCCTGTTTAGAAAACATATCTATAACAGTCCAAATATACCGATATCCTCTACTTGACGGTAACTCTCCTACAAAATCGGTACTAACATGTGTCCATGGCCTTATTGGATCAGCAACCACCTGTATCAACCCCTGCGGCCGGGCAGAGGGAACCTTATTCTTAGCACACACTTCACAACTTGCTACATGGTGCCTGATCTCCACTTTCATACCTGGCCACCAGTACCTCTTCTTGATAGCCAACATGGTCTTAGTGACCCCCAATGTCCAGCAGTCTTATAATCATGATGCATTTCTAACACCTTTCTTCTCAACTTCTGAGGCACATACACCTTACCTCCCACCATCCACAACCCTTTCAATTTCACACACTCCTTCTCATGTTCCATCAACCACAAGTCCCCTGCATATCCTTCTTGCAATTCTAGACTCCATCCATCCACCACTTTTCCTTCTTCCTTAATTTCTAACCCCTTCTGGGACCGGGTTTGCACTGCACAACCCCACTGCTCTTTGGAAAAAACCCCTCCTTCTTTGTGCAGCCCATCTGCTCCTACACTCGGATATCTAGACAATGCATCTGCCACCACATTTTCCTTCCCCCTGATATGCTGCAACTTAAAATTGAACCTATTGAAAAATTGCGACCACCTTACTAATTTTGGAGACAACTTCTGAGGGTTACGTAAATAACCCAAATTCTGATGGTCCGTCATAACCACAAATGGGAACGCTGCCCCTTCCAAAAACTGACGCCAGGTCACCAATGCGTTTTTCACTGCAAATGCCTCTTTCTCCCACACAGGCCATTTACGCTCATGCTCGCCAAACTTTTTTGAAAAATAAGCACAAGGTCGCAATTTCCCCTGACCATCCTCCTGCAACAGAGCACCCCCATAAGCCCAAGCAGAGGCGTCACATTGAACTACAAAAGGTCGATTCACATCTGGATGTAGCAATAAAGGGCCCTCAGTGAAAGCCCTCTTCAATCTAACAAATGCCTTCTGACAATCCTGAGTCCAGTCTAATACTGCACCTGGAGACTTGACCTTTCTGGATTCCCCTTTACCCTTAGTATTCAACAGCTCAGTAAGCGAGAGTGCTATCGCAGCAAACCCCGGAATAAAAGTCCGGTAAAAATTTGCTAACCCTAGAAAAGCTTGCAATTGCCGGCGTGTGCGCGGAGCTTCCCAGCTCAACACGTCCTCCACCTTTGCCGGATCCATAGACACTCCATTCTCTCCAATCCTGTACCCTAAAAAATCAATCCGATTCTTACTAAACTCACATTTACTCAATTTAACAAATAACTTCGCTCTCCTCAACCGCTCTAATACCTCGCGCACCAACTTCACATGCTCTTCTTTCGTACGGGTCGCCACCACGATGTCATCTAAATACACAAACACCCCTTATACAAAGGGGTGCAACACCTCGTTAATTAACTGCATAAACAGACCCGGAGACCCGGCCAAACCGAATGGCATGACGAGCCATTCGAACAACCCTAGGGGGCACGAGAATGCGGTCTTCCATTGGTCACTTTCTTTCACCCTAATCATATGGAACGCATCAATTAAATCCAGTTTTGTAAAAAACTTACAACCTCCCAACAATCCTAACAGATCCTTTATCAACGGCAAGGGGTAGCAGTTTGTCGTACTAACAGCATTTAACCCCCGGTAGTCAATGCACAACCTCAGTTTCCCATCTTTCTTCTCTCTGAACAGCGCTGGCGCAGCCAAAGGGGATTCTGAACGTCTGATAAACCCTTTCCTCAAATAATCGTCAATTTGCTCCCTTAATGCTACTTTTTCCCTGACCGTCATTGCATAGATCTTCGGCTTAGGTAACACTGCTCCCTCCTTCACTTCAATACTACATTGCACATTCCTCATAGGTGGGAGTCTCTGGGCTAACTTAGGATTAAATACATCAGCGTAATCCCAATATTCTTGGGGCACCCCTTTCACTTCTTTGCAAATGCCCTTCTCTACCTTAGGGATACATTGCACAGTCCCAGCTCTCCAGTCGATCTTGGGGTTCACCTTTTCTAACCAGGGCATGCCCAACACCACCTCATGGCCTTGTATGGGAGCCATAACAAAATTAATCTCCCCCTCCCATGGTCCTACTCGCCCTGTTAACCCCTTCGTCCCCACAGAGAAAGGACCTCCTTCAATTGTAGTCCCATCTAATTGTTTAAAGGTGACTGGAGTTTCTAGCGGTTCTGTGTCACCACCCAATTCCTCAACTAATTGCGGAGACATGATATTCTCTGAACATCCACAATCTACTAATGCTTTCTTTTTACAATAAGATCCCCTTTATCAATCCCAAATCACATTGGATACTACTTCTCACCCCAATGTTTTGGTTTTCAACATTGTCCACCATTGCAGCCTTAGCAGCAGCCCTTCTCACTGCAGGCTTCTGAGGGCATTGATACGCATAATGTCCGGACTGGTTACAGGCATAACAGCGGACTCGGCTCAATGCAGGCTTCTTGCTGCCACTGGGACGGCTGTCGCTGATTCGCTTAACGTCCATGTTTCTGGGTTTGTTCTCACTCCAAGCACGACCCATGCCTCGCGACCTCATTGGTTGGCCTCGCCGCCTCTGCACCTGTGCCAGGATCCCCTCTACATTGCCAGCCAGTTGAACCCATCCGTCCATGTCTCCTGGGTCATCTCAGTGAAGACACCACTCTAGAACCTCTTTGCGCAATCCATCTTTGAACAGTTCTAGCAAGGTAGCTTGCGACCATTCAGCCACTTTTCCAGCAAGACCCATAAATTCTTCAGCATACTCAGTCACTGACTTGGCACCTTGGGTCAAGCACCTTAACGCCTCCTTCGCTTTGATCCTTTCCAAAGGGTCACGAAATCTGTTCTTGATGGCATGCAGGAACCTCCTCACCGAGCCCAGGCAGGGATCTCGCCGATCGTGGCACTGCACATACCACTCAGCAGCCCTACCCTTAAATACAGCTCCAATAGCTCTAACTTGGCTGCTTTCGCTGGGGTACAAATGTCCATAATCTTCCATATGGTCTTGTACGGCCGCAATAAAGAAAGCCACTTTGGATGCCTCCCCCTCAAATTCCACACGCAATGGCTCCCTTTCATCCGGCTTCCAAACTCTTGAGAAGCCACTCTCGCCCAGGCAAACTTCTCGGCCTAGTAATACCTCTTCCCAACCCTGCTGGTTGGACTCTAGGACCCCTCTCCGGACTCCTCTGGCACTCCTCTCCCATCATCCTCACTCTCGATGGAGATCTAGGACACTCCGGGATCGGATTCTCTCGGTTACGGCTTTGGTTCCTCACTCCCGAAGGAGATCTAGGACGCTCACTGAAAGCCCCGTCCATCCAGGAGTAATAGGTGAAGTCTCCACCTCCCGGGGCCTGCCACATCGACTCTCTCTGGTCCCTCTCATCCAATCTCTGGGTCATCCGGCTTACCATCTGCACCACTGCCTCCACTTTGCAGTTCAACACATCAATCTCAGATGGTGGCTCGGTTCTGTGGTCTCACTACCACCTCCTGTTGCCAGGTTCAACAGCTCTCTCTGAGACCGCTTCTCACGATCTTCCTGGATCCCTTCCAGACGAGCGCCTTGGCACTCCACCGCCTGGTCTTCCAAGCGAGCCTCTCGGTGCTCCGCCGCTCGAACAGCGCTCCTACGCACCTCCAATTTCCAAGCCTCACCCCTCTCCTTCGCTCGGCTCGCCATCATTTCATCCACCCGAGTTTGCCACAGTTGCTCTCCTTCACGGAGTCTCCTCTCCTGGGCCGTCATCTCTTGGGATTCATCTGGACTTCCCACACGGTCAAGAGTGGTCCACTCCCACTCTTGAGTTCTCCGGATTTCCTCATTATCCTCCAAAATCCAGCTGTCCAGATACTTTTCTTCGTTCCACGCCAACCTCGCCATCGCTGGGATAGTTGGTCCGGGGCTTTAGCTTCTGTAACGACTCCACAATACACGGTAGGGACACACGTAGACGTCTTCTTGGTCCAACACGATGTTATTGAAGGTACGCCACCCGTAAAGCTAAAGCGCCGGCCCGCCACCCAAACACACCTTAAATACCCCGGTAGCCCCTCCCCTACCCAATGCAATGTCCAAGCAGGGTGTCATCATGCTCCGATGAATCAGCAATCCCAGTAGTCCATAGGGGCATGACCCCAGGGTCACATGAGTGACGTCATGAGTCCAAATGTCCAATGTCCATGCCAGGAGGAGTTACCTCACTTCCCTCTCTGGCACCTGGAAGTTACTCCACTCCCAGGCTGATTCAGCAATTCCAAGCACACATGGCCAAGGTCACTCCAGGAACTGGGCTAAAGGTCGTTGCAGTTTCATGACAGGTTGGGAACATGATCTCCCTCAAAGCTCAGGTTCCCCAATCCTGACATTGGGTATATCTCTACTTCAGAATTGTACAGCTATGCTTATGCTCAATATCACCAGAATAAAGATGTGTATTTGTACAATTGCTTTTTCATATTAAAGCCATATCCAAAGTGAGTCTGGTAGCAATAAAACAAGGTGCCACGATATAAAACAATAGTATATTCTACTTTAATGATAGCCCAGAATGGTACAATGTAGGGCAAAGAGAACAAACAGAGTGGTAATTGAACAATGATTCCAAAGGTGAGTAAGCTCTAGGATCACATTTCCCCATCCCCAGTGGGAGCTGCAAAACTAGAAAAAAACCCCAAATTTATAAAAAGTTAATTTCTGATTTACTAACACTTGTTTTTAAAGTTAAAGGTATACATTATCTCTACACTCATCACTGCCAAGGTGGGCAATTCACTTTTTTCCCATATTATTTATTTATTTATTATTTCTATTTATATACCACCCTTCCCAAAAAAAGGCTCAGGGTGGTTCACAGCAGCGAACAACACATCATAACAACATTAAAAGCATAATAAAACAGATTTAGACAAAAGTGGAGTTTGGTCTTACAGGCCCTCCGAAAGGCTTGTAGATCAGTTGTTGCTCGAACCTCCTCTAGAAGGGCGTTCCAAAGGGTAGGCGCAACTACAGAAAAAGCACGCTGCTGCGTCGATGACAAGCGGCAGATCTTAAGTGATGGAACCTCCAATAGGTTTTTGATCCATGGTTCGTAGTGGTCTCTGGGGAATATGCAGGGAAAGGCGGCCCTTCCGGTACACTTTGAATGCAATCCGGTACTCGATGGGGAGCCTGTGCAATCGCTGTAGGACTGGTGTGGTGTGGCACGATAGTGTCGCTTCAGCCAGTAGTCGAGCCGCAGTATTTTGCACCATCTTAAGTTTCCAGATTACTGACAGAGGAAGGCCAATATAAAGGGCATTACAGTAGTCCAGTCTCGAGATGACTATCGCCTGGATTATCGCGGCTAGGTTGCAGCCGCCTTGCCTGGCGCAGATGGAAAACGCCGCTCTGCTCACGGTGGAAACCTGAGCCTCCATCATCACCAATGATGTTTTTACTTGGTTCCAGAAAATACAGAAAGTCTCAAGGGCCACAGAGATTCCTTTGGGGGCCACATACACACTATGTGTTCTATGATTGCTCCTCTGTTCTAAACAATGTGTGCTAAAGTTTCAGGCCTCACACATTGCCAGAATTCAACTTCTATCAGCCACCGCTAGTATAGCCAGTGTTCAAATATAATAAGAATGATCTGACAGCTTTCAGGTTCTCCAATTCTAAGTAAGTCCTACTGATATGAATTTGTCACAAATGAAGATAACCTTTCTGGGAGAACTAACATATGAAAAAAATCTTCAAATACTAGTTTGTCCTTTGCTATGTAACACTGATTTTTGTTTAATGTAGGATTGCCCATGGCAAAAAGAATTCCATTCCCCATGTTTCCATCATGCAAAAACATCATGGAAATGTGTCCTTAGAAATGGAAAGGTGAGCTATTTTTATTCATTTAGTTCCTGAACGGACAGATGCATTGCAATTCTTTTACAACTAGGGAAAATATCGGCCTAATGATGGGTTCTAAGAACTTGAAATGGTGTCACTGCAAAAGTTAATGCAGAGGGTCATGTTTCTGCAAAAATAAATTAATTCATACAAAGTAGGCACCAAATTTAATTCTCTGCCATTTCCTATTCAACTCAAGAGTGAAAATGAATCACGAAGAAATGACTCTTTCCTTGATGCAGTATTGAAAAGAAGTCTAGTCAGTCTCATTGTGTGGTTGAGCCTGTGATGAATGAGGAAGCCTCTACATAATAAAATATGAGTGCTTCAAAATGAGATGAATGACAATTTCATAGCTCCATGACACCCTAGTGCTTACCAAGACAATCAAACTTGGTTTTAACAGGAGCTGACTTTATTACTACATGACAATGGCAAATGAGTCTGAGAAAAGTTAATGGAAAACTCCATTAAAATCAATACTCTTCTTATAATTACTGGTGATACTTTGCATGCCCAAGACAGTGCTTTTTGATAGTTCATTTCAAGATGTCTCCATTCATATTTCTTCAAGGTCTAGCCATCTGAAAAACTAACAATTTGGCAACGCTTCTCCCAAGGAGAAATTCCATACATCTCAATACTATGGAATGACTCGGGGTGTTTCTACACCAGCTGAAATAAGTGGTGTGCGGTTTGAAGTAGTCTGCTCTGGAGCTGCCCCAGATACACTGGCAAGGAAGTGCCCCATAGCCATTCTTCACACCAAAAATGGAACAACAGTGCATTGGCAAGAGTCCTGTCCTCCTGGAGGCTGTTGCCATTGCAGCAGCCAAAAGTAGTTCCCTGACTTAACTTTTTCAACTACACTGCTTCTGGAGAGATCACTATAAGTCACCCAGGGTCATTCTACTCCCTCCTTATTGATCCTATGGCTGAGGGCCTCATTGCAACCTCCCCAGAAGTAACATTGCTGGCAAAGTTCTGCCAGAGAGAACTTTTGGTTGATGTGATACTGGTTGAAGGTTGTGATGTGTGGACACAGGATCATCCTGGATCATGCCTGTCATAAATATTGTCGGTCACACATTATAGGCCCCAGAGTAACCTGTGAGTCTTCCTACAATGGAATAAAGACTGGAAGAAGCAGCTATGGTGGAGGACTGGCCATAAGGCATCTAGACATATTGTAGTCAATACAAAATGAGTGCAATTTTTTCCTGCATCTAAATGAGGGGATACTGTTACAAGGTTACCATATTTACATGTGATTTCTGAGAAGCATTTACATACAATTCTAAAAAATCAAGGAGGGTGCACAGGAGGTGCAAAGTGCATTTCCAGAGTGGCAATTATGTAACTTTGTTAGATGTTTTCCCATTGTACCTCCCCAACTGCATGAGACACATGGAAGTGGGTATTCACTAGGCATGCTAAAATTGAAACGGAAATCTAATTGATTCGTTAGAAATTCGTAATTAATGGGACTTTTGTTGTTTTACGGCTCGCTGTCGTGAACCAGGAAGTAGACTTCCTTTTACGGTCCTTCAGGTCAACAATATGCATTAAGTTCGTTAGAAGTTCTAAAGTATTAATTAATTAATTATTGTAGTACTCACTTCTCCCTGTCTTGT
>JARBWK010002417.1:0-15141 GCA_030556195.1 Anolis apletophallus
TTCAGACTTGTAACAAGAATGGGTCAATTGGGTGTCACAAGCCGTATTCAGCATGCAATGGAAAAGATTCATTGCCACCCAGTTCATTCTTACCTCCACTGAATGAAAAATTATATATAAAATATCTCTCTCTGTGTCTCCGAAAAGTGATTTTTCAATTCCTTTAGCAACATATGGGGCACTATTGTTAGAACCCATGAAAATGAAATCAAGTCAGTCTCACTCCTTTGTTTTCACTTGCCATTTCAGTCATAGCCAATTTAGGCATAAAAAATTACAGTTCTCAGCATCTCGTTGCTAAAATCATTTTCCATTGCATCGTCATATTATTCCGTAGGTCTAATTAAACAGTTATAATTCATCTGTGAATGCCTGCTCGAACAGCCAGGTCTTAACTTTCTTTCGAAATGTTAGGAGGGGGCCAATCTGATGTCCCTAGGGAGGGTGTTCCAAATCTGAGGGGCCACCACTGAGAAGGCCCTGTCTCTCATCCTCGCCAATCAGATCTGCAAAGAAGGCGAGACCGAGAGAAGGGCCTCTCCGGATTGACCTCAAATCTCTAATTTCCTGGGAGATCTTAGGCAAGACACAATCTCAGAGCCTTGGAGATGGGGGAACAGCAAACCCACTTTAAATAAGTCTTACTACAACTATTATATTACATTGCACTTTTAGAAACAGTATGGTGTAGTGGTTTGAATGTTGAATTAGGACTCTGGAAATTCCTTCTCTGTTGTGGAAACCTACTGGATGACCTTGGACAAATCATACTCTCTCAGCCTCTGAGAAATGTAGTGATAAACCCCATCTAGACAAATCTTCTCCTTTCTTCACCTCCCACAAATTCAATGATCAGTTCAATTTAGGAACACCATAAGTGGGAAAATGACTTGAAGGGACACAAAAAAGTGATTCTATCTAAACATTAGGAAGAACTTTGTGACTGAAAGAACTATGGGTCAGAGGGGTGCACTGCGTGGGAGACTGGGCTCTTCTTCGAAAGTCTTTGAAGAAATGTTATTTACTTGTCTATTCTTGCATGGAATGGAGTTGGACTTTACAGTCCTCTTTACTGATTCTGTGATTCTGTGAAACCAACAAGAATATGGTAAGAGTCATAGCAGAGCTAAACAAATAGCTATTGAGTCTACTATCTTGTTTGGAAGGGCAGATAACCATATTTCTTCCGGAATGCTACAAAGCAGTCTTGAAAACTTATGGCATAGTGCAGAGGACCACCCTTGGCCATCTCAGTTTCAAGAGAGACCTTTTTTGTTCTGCAAAAAAAAAGACCTTTATGGGATATATTCAAAGAGATCATAGGGACACAATATTAATGCTATTCCAACTGCAATATGCATGCACATCTAGCTAAGAAAAAAACCAAAAGCTTAGTGGTCCAGAAACCTTCCTGTGCACTCCAGTTGTGATGGTAGCAGCTGCACCAAAGAAGAAAATATTTGACTTGTTCCATAACAATCTGCATACGCCTGCAGGAAGGTAATCTGCCAGGTGAGAGAGAGGAGAACTCCAGCATATCAACACAAACAGGCTTTCCTTTGGTTAGTGTGAACTCAGCACAAGTTGTGCCACTACTTGGCAAGTGCCCAGTTGCTTTTCTCTCCTGACTGCTGACTAGAATGCCTGATAGGCACACACGTATGGTAAACTGGGCCCGCATGGATTTTAGAACATTCAGATCTTGAATAATTTAAATAATTTGATTCCAGCAATGTGGGACTTATTCAAATAAGCAAATGTTTACCAGAGGGTGGGGGTGGTAGATGTAGAGAAATACATCCAATTATTGTTCGTATCCCTCTTTCCTTCTTTGCTTTATCCATAATAGGAGTTTGCAAATTGCTTGTACTGAATTTAGATGGTATAGAAATAGTTGAATATATGTTCACAAAGGTTGGACGGCACATAAGAAGTATTCTGGTCCAACAGCTGCCCTCCAGTCTGGAAAAAGCAAGATGTGAACCCTTCAAGTCCCAGAGAAGAAAGCATATGGTTGCAATACTGGGAGAATCTCATTAGGTTCAAGCTTGTGGGATAGACCATAAGCTTGAAAATAAAGATGAGCAGAACATAACAAAGGGATTATTTAGCTTTCAGAATTGCTTCCCCATTTTTCCATGTCAATTTTTCAGGGATATTAAATTGTCTGTCTCTTTTGGATGATCCCCCCCCAGTACCCAATTGGTTATGTAGTTCTGTGCCATCCTCTTGTTCATTACATGATTTCTGATTGTTTGGTATCACAACATGGTTATGTCAGGAAAAAGGAAAAGGATTTGCAAAACTGACACCAAAAATGGAGCAATTTTAGGAAACAATGGCATTAATAGGGATGAAAAGGAGAATATTTGCCTAAGTTAATTAATTTTGGGGGTACTTTCTATTTGATAAAAACAAACCTTTCCAGTATTTCAAATTTTTATTTATAACTTCAACAGAAGAGGAAAAAAAGAGCATTTGAATAAAAGAAAAAAAAACAGATTTGCAAAGGGTTTAAATGGCTTAACTATTCAAAATCTGGGTTTAAATATATCTGTAATCAGCTATTTTTTTGTCATCAATTATAGTTTCCACCATTTGCCCCACCCCCTGGCATGGTCCTCATTTCTAGTGCCTTCGAGGAAATACTGGGAAGAGCTAAATCTCTGCAATTTGATCAGCACATTATGGGATGCTGATAGGAAGTGACATAAGCACTAGGACTGTAAAACAGCAGAAATCCATTTTGAAATTCATTCTGAATTTTGGATGGTTCCTGTTCCTTTTTGAAAATATTTTGAAATATTTGAGTGTAGCACCCATGGGCCCGTTCGTGCCAATGGGAGGGGGCGAGGCACCGGGGGTCCCGATGCCATTAGGTCCCGTACAGGCTGAAGGGGACTCGGAGGATGAGTTGGAAGGCCCAGACCAAGACTGGACAGCAGTGCAATTGCCCAGTCCACCTGCAGAGAGCTTAGCCTGGGATTTCGAGTGGGAGCATTCTCCCGGAGAAGGAGCGGACCAGGTGGAGATGGGAGGCAGCGAAGCAGATAGCGGAGATAGTTATGAGTTCCCAAACGGCCGAGGTTCCCAAGACCTGGCCGAACAGCAGATGGAGGCCAGCGGCTGGGAAAGTTCGGGGGAGGCTGCTTCTCAAGGAGATAGCGATACTGAACTGGAAGAGCGGGGCCGTTCCCATAACAGACGCAGGGACATAGAGCAGGGCAGGAGGAGCTGGCATCTGTCCCTAGATCGTCACCGCTCGGAAAGTAGAGACTGAGACGCCGGGCCCTAGATCGCCGAGGGGCCCGGCCGAAGGATTAAGAACGGCCCCGTGGGAACTGATCCTCAGTTCTCCGGCCACGTCTGATCTGAAGGGCGTGAAAGCGGAGTGAACCACGGAGCCTAGTTTGGCTCGCCTTTGACCAAGTCCTGACCTTGCTATTGATTCGCATTGCTGCGGATACCTTGCTTCAATCCGAGTGAATCCCGAAACCTTGCCAAGCCCTTTGCCACGATTGCTTTTGGAACTATCCTTTGAACTTTGCCTTCTTATTTAGACTACAGCTTTGCTGATTGCCTTGTTCTTAATCTCTCAATGAGAATTGCCTTTTGGACTATTTTATATTCAATAAAACTAGTTAGCCTTTGCTACGCCTCCGTGTGTGTGTTAAAGGGGCAGTTCTAAGTCGGTGTTCGTGACAGTTGGCCGGAGAACTCCTCGAACCCCTTTTTTGCACCACGGAGGTACTCAGAAACCGCCGGCTGCGCATCAAGGCTCCCCTTGTCTCCACGGCCGCCATGGCGAACTTGACGGGCCCGCAAGTGGTGGCGTTGCAAGAGGAGGTGGCGGAGCTGCGAACTCGAGCAGGGCGGCACCGCCGGTGAATGCCCCGGCTCGGTTCAATGGAAACCGCGATGGTGGAAGTTTTCCTTGCCCAGGTTCGAATATACCTGGAGTTGCGGCCCAACGAATTTGCCACCCCCCGGGCCCAGGTGGGCTTCGTGTTCAACTGTATGGAAGGGATGGCGGCGACGTGGGCAACTCCCCTCATCAATGGCACGCCCTCGCATGCGCGACTTTGGACGCTTTCCTAGATGCGATCCGGGCGACTTGGGGACCTCCCGTCAATGAGGACCTGGCGGAACGGGATTTAGCACGGTTGACCATGAAGGACATGACTTTGTCTCAGTATATTTCCCGCTTTCCGAGTGCTGGCCAGCCAGACCAAGTGGGAAGGACCACCCCTGCGCTATACGTATCTAGCGGGACTCTCGCCCGAGATTCAGCAACAGATGTTACAATTGCCCCGGCCGGCCGACCTGGCGGAGGCCATCCCCACGAGTGTGCGGGCGGAGGCGGCCATACAACACAAGAGGAGGTGGGGGTCGGCACGGCCGAGAAACCACCGACCAGGCGGGAGGCCGGGACCGGCCAATTTGTGCCCCGCCAGATCCCTGCCCCCACTCCTGTTGTGGATGACTCGAACCGATGCAACTGGGTACGGTGCGGCCCAAAGTAGATGCTGCTGAGAAGGCTCGGCGGCAAAGACTCAACCTTTGTTGGTACTGTGGGGGCCCGGGTCATTTTTCTCGTGATTGCCCCCAGAAACCGCGTGGGAGGACCCTCGGGCTTCCGCAGCGGTGGCCAGCCCTCCGGAGCCTGAGGAAGCCCTCCAGGCGGCGGGGGAAGGGTACGGCCGAGTGTAAGAGGGTTCGCTCACTCGGCCGATGTCGCCACCCCCCCCTGAACCCAAAACTGGACAATTGTTCCTTGTCATGGTCAGCTTGTGGTCACCCGAGAAGGGGCCGATGATGGTCCATGCCATGATCGAGTCGGGAGCGACCAATGACATCAGTGATGCCGACAATGCCAAGTCTGCGGGATTAAAATTTCTTGACCTCCAAGAGCCCAAGGGTGTCCAGACCATCGATGGGAGAGTGTTGTAAAACGGGGCTGTGACTCAGTATACAGCTCCTACCAGGATGTGGACTAGCTCCCATAAAGAGGACATTTCTTTTCTTGTGACCAAGCTCCCGATTTCCCCATTGTTCTGGGCATTGTGTGGCTCGGCTCCATGACCCCAGATCTCCTGGGCTAAGAGACAGTTAATTTTCTCGTCCGATCATTGCCAGGGCCACTGCATGACGGCCCGGGCGTGCCAGGCTCAAGAGGTGGAGAATGTGGCCACCTTGCCCAAGAAGTATGCCGGATTTTGGGATGTTTTCAGTGAGAAGGAGGCGGAACGTTTGCCTCCGCACCGGCCCTATGACTGTGCCATTGACTTGCAGCCGGGGCCCCCTTTCCGCGGGGGCGCTCTACCCGCCTCGGACCCAGAGCAACAGGCTCTCCGAGACTTCCTGGATGAGAACCTGCGGAAGGGGTTCATTCGCCCTCCCAATCCCCGGCCGGGCCCGATTCTTTTCGCCAAGAAGAAATCGGGGAGTTGCGCCTTTGCAATGACTACAGGGAACTCAACAAGATCACGATCCGGAACCGCTATCCCCTGCCCTTGATCCCCGAGCTCTTGGAGAAGATGCGGGGCGCTAAGGTGTTCACTAAACTGGACCTGAGGGGGGGCTTACAACCTTGTCCGGATTCGTCAGGGTGACGAGTGGAAGACGGCCTTCCAGACCAAGTGGGGCAGTTTCGAATACCTGGTGATGGGATTCGGTTTGTGCAACGCCCCAGCGTGTTTCCAACATTTCATGAATGACATTTTCCGAGACCTTTTGGACCGCTATCTGGCGGTCTACCTTGATGACCTGTTGATTTTTTCTCCAGACCAGGCGACCCATGATCGCCATGTCAAAGAGGTGCTCCTGCGACTGCGGGCACATGGACTCTATGCCAAGCTGGAGAAATGTGCTTTTGACTTGCGTGAAGTGGACTTTCTGGGCTACCGTATCTCTCCTACGGGCATTGCCATGGATGACACCAAGGTCCAAGCAGTGGTCGACTGGGCACCTCCTGGGCCTTGCCAACTACTACAGAAAGTTCTTTCCTGACTTTGCCAAGTGGGCTGATCCGATCACCCCGTGTTTGCGGGGAAAGGTGCCGTTCGGTGGACGCCGGAGGCGGATGTGGGGTCCGCAAGTTGAAGCAGCTGTTCACCACTCAGCCGCTTTTGCAGCACCCCAACCCCGCACCCCTTTCATCGTCCAGGCCGATGCTCGGATGTGGCGGTGGGAGCGATCCTGCTTCAGCCTCAGGGGACGGATTTGTTGCCCTGTGCCTACTATTCCCGGCAGCTGACGGCCCGAAAAGAACTACACCATTTGGGAGAAGGAACTTTTGGCCATCAAGGTGGCGTTTGAAGTCTGGAGACACCTGCTGGAAGGGGCCAAGTTCCCGGTGGAGGTTCACACCGACCACCGGAACTTGGAGCATCTGAAGTCCCAGCGCAAATTGAACCAGAGGCAACAGAGATGGTCCCTGTTCTTTGAGCGATTCAATTTCCGCATTCACTATGTGACCCCCCAAGCAGACCAAGCAAGCTGATGCCCTGTCCCGAAGCCGGAGTATGTCCGCGGCGGGAGGCCCTCGCCGAGCAGCCCCTGCTCAAAGCGGAGAACTTTGCGGCCGCCCGAACGCCCCCGCGCTGCCGGCGGCCCCGCCGGCCCGTGGATAAGCGGCCGCTGAGTGTGCGGGTCCAGGCCCGCCAACGGGACGACCCTTGGGTGCGTGAGCAGTTGGCCAAGGGGGTGCAGGCCCGTTTCAGGTGCGGAACGGGTGCTCTATCATCGGGACTCTGTTTACGTTTCTCCGGCCCTGAGCGGGGGGATATCCTCAAGCTTTGCCACGACTCTAAGGCGGCGGGCCATTTTGGGCTTTTCAAGACGCTGCAGCTGGTCCTACGGGATTTTTGGTGGCTTAAAGTGCGGAGGGATGTGGAGGACTATGTGGGATCCTGCCCTGTGTGCCACCGGGCAAAGAATCAGGGGGGCAAGCCGGCGGGCTTGCTCCAGCCTCTTCCGACTCCTTCCGCTCCCTGGAAGATGATTTCGGCTGATTTCATCACCGATCTTCCCAAGTCCAAGGGCTTCACCACGATACTGGTCGTGGTGGACTGTTTCACCAAGATGGGACACTTCATCCCCTGTGTGGGGGTGCCTACTGCCAAGGAGACTGCTGATATGTTTGTGCAACATGTGTTTCGCTGCATGGACTTCCACAGAGCCTGGTGACGGACCGGGCACCCAATTCACTTCCCAGTTCTGGAAGGCTGTCCAGAAGCTGCTGGGGATTGATGTGCGGATGTCCACGGCTCACCACCCGCAGACCGATGGGCAAACCGAAAGGGTTAATGCCACTTTGAGCAGTATCTGCGCTGCTATGTCAACTATCAGCAAACCAACTGGGCGCCCTTGTTGTCTTTGGCAGAGTTTGCTTACAACAATGCGACGCAGGAATCCATCAAAGAGACTCCTTTCTTTGCCAACTATGGACACCACCCTCGGTTCTACCCTCCGGTGGACCCGTCTGGGGACGTTTCGAGGCTAAGGATTGGCTCCAGGAGCTCACTGCGCTTCAAGACTTGCTACGTACTCAATTGACCAGGCGAAGGCCGACTACAAGCGGATGGCTGATCGGGCGGCGCCAGGAGGGTCCTGCGATTCTGGTGGGGGATAAAGTTTGGCTGTCCACCAAGAATCTGCCCACGCAACGCCCCAGCCGCAAGTGGATGCCCGGGTTTTGGGGCCCTACAAAGTTTTGGAGCGGGTGGGGCCTGTTTCCTTCAAGCTCCAGCTCCCTGCGGACATGAAACTCCACCCGGTGTTTCATCGCTCCTTGCTCCGCCCGCGCGGGGGTGCGGCCTGATGTGACGCAGCCGCCTCCCTCCCCCTGTGATGCGGGAGGGCGGGAGGAGGTCGAAGTGCAGGACATTTTGGATGCCCGCATCCGGTACAGGAAGTTGGAGTATTTCCTTGACTGGAAAGGTTTTGGCCCGGAAGAGCGTGCTTGGGTCAAGGCTCGCGACGCCCACGCGCCGGAGTTGGTGGCCCGCTTCCATCGCAAGTATCCTGACAAGCCTAAGCCCGGGGCGCCCAGGGGGCCCTGAGGGGGGGGATAGTGTAGCACCCATGGGCCCGTTCGTGCCAATGGGAGGGGGCGAGGCACCGGGGGTCCCGATGCCATTAGGTCCCGTACAGGCTGAAGGGGACTCGGAGGATGAGTTGGAAGGCCCAGACCAAGACTGGACAGCAGTGCAATTGCCCAGTCCACCTGCAGAGAGCTTAGCCTGGGATTTCGAGTGGGAGCATTCTCCCGGAGAAGGAGCGGACCAGGTGGAGATGGGAGGCAGCGAAGCAGATAGCGGAGATAGTTATGAGTTCCCAAACGGCCGAGGTTCCCAAGACCTGGCCGAACAGCAGATGGAGGCCAGCGGCTGGGAAAGTTCGGGGAGGCTGCTTCTCAAGGAGATAGCGATACTGAACTGGAAGAGCGGGGCCGTTCCCATAACAGACGACAGGGACATAGAGCAGGGCAGGAGGAGCTGGCATCTGTCCCTAGATCGTCACCGCTCGGAAAGTAGAGACTGGAGACGCGGGCCCTAGATCGTCGAGGGGCCCGGCCGAAGGATTAAGAACGGCCCCGTGGGAACTGATCCTCAGTTCTCCGGCCACGTCTGATCTGAAGGGCGTGAAAGCGGAGTGAACCACGGAGCCTAGTTTGGCTCGCCTTGGACCAAGTCCTGACCTTGCTATTGATTCGCATTGCTGCGGATACCTTGCTTCAATCCGGAGTGAATCCGAAACCTTGCCAAGCCCTTTGCCACGATTGCTTTTGGAACTATCCTTTGGAACTTTGCCTTCTTATTTGGACTACAGCTTTGCTGATTGCCTTGTTCTTAATCTCTCAATGAGAATTGCCTTTTGGACTATTTTATATTCAATAAAACTAGTTAGCCTTTGCTACGTCTCCGTGTGTGTGTTAAAGGGGCAGTTCTAAGTCGGTGTTCGTGACAAGAAGTATCTTTTTGAATTCTCCACAGTGGCAGAACATGAATGGGGTATCATTCCTGCCAATTTTCAGAAAGACTTAGTTATCCACTTATTTTTGGGATTTCTTTTTAAATTTAAGGAATTTAAAAAGAGTGCACGTCACACCCTTCGGCTTGAGAGAACTTTGGGCTGTCCTATTTTTTTTATGGCTATCAGGATTGAACTTGCCACATTTGTAGGAGATGCATTTACAACTGTAAGCCTGCCAAGTTTTTTAAAAAAGAAATCCTACATATTTTTTTAAAGAACTAAGAAAAAGTGGTATCCTTTTGGATTTCTCCACAGTAACAGAACAGAAAGATCACCATTCCTGTAAAGTTTCAGAAACATTCTGTCATCCACTGATTTTTAGATTTTTAAAAATTTATGGACATTGGGCAAGTCACACTCTCTCAGCTTCAGAGAACTTCGGGCTTTCAATTTTTTTACAGCTTTCAGAATGAAAGTGGCAACACTTGTAGGATTTTGAATTTAAAATTTAAAGATTTTTCCAATTACACTTTTTTGAGTTGGGTTGGACTTGATGCCTTTGGGGTCCCTTTAGGGGAAACTTTAGAGGCTCAATTATCTGTCATTTTTATGGCTGTCAGGATAAAACTTGGGATACTTATAGCACAATTTTATGACTTTAAGCCTGCCAAGTTTCAAAATGTTTTACTTGTGCACTGATTTCTTGGAAACTTGTATTAATTAATTTATTTATTAATTAAAAATAACAATTTAAAAAACTGCAGGAGGGATCCCCTTGAATTTCTGGACAGTTAGACCAAATAATTAGGGTATTATTTATCCCAAGTTTCAGAACATTTCACTCCTGCACTGATTTTTTGGATTTTTTTAAAAAAAAATTCTCTCCCCTACTGAGAGGAAAGATCTTGCAGGGATAAAAGCAGATGCAGCTGCCATTCAGCAGCCAGCACAGGAATTTCTGGGACTTGAAGTTTAGGAAAATGGAGAGGAAAACCAGCCCTATGGTTGGTTGAGGAGAGCGTGTGATGCAGCAAGAATGGCTGTGATCAGCCCCATCACCCTGACAGAGAGATAGTTTGCTTCAACTTGGAAAAAAAAATGTCAGGATATTAACAAAACCAACAAATCTTTCCTGGAATTTCATGGGGGTTGCTGTTTTTTTCTTATTGGTTTTGAGGGAGGAGTTTTCTTCCTGCATTTTATTTTGACAGTTCATATCTATGAATTGTCGAATTTGTCTGAAACCAAATTCATTGTTCATTGCCTATGAGCTTTAAGCTGTTGGCCACTGATAAAGAGTCATCTCTTCATCCATTAGATCATGGATTTCACCAGTGTAGACGATGAACTGGTAGGAATGTACAAACCACAGCAAAGGCTTTGTGACTTTAGCAATTCAGATTGAAAGAATGCTTGACATTTATCTTTATCTTCACCTGAACATTAGGAAAAACTTCCTAAATGTGAGAGCTGTTTAGCAGTGGCACTCTCTGCCCCGGATTGTGGTGGAGGCTCCTTCTTTGGAGGCTTTTAAACAGAGGCTAGATGGCCATCTGTCGGAGGTGCTTTGAATGAGATTTTAATTTTTCTTGGCAGGGGGTTGGACTGGATGGCCCATGAGGTCTCTTCCAACTCTCGGATTATATGATCCATCAAATGCATTCAAATTTCCCATGAACATCCAGTCCCTGCCACTACTTCCTGGAAATCACCATAAGAGGTTGATATTCAGAAGCAGACAAGATCTACTCTGATGTCCTATTTTCAACAACCCACCATGGGAATTGTGATGAATTGTTAAGATCTGGTGGACCATGCCTCAAATAAAACTCTGACCTTAATACTTAGTTGTGTGAAAAGGATGTCCAGAGAAACAGTCTCCCTCCTTCTTCTCCAGGAACAATGTATATATTGGTCTGGCACCATTAACAACTATGTTAACTCCATGTGACAGCTGATTAATTTTGGTTTAAGGTTATGAATACAAAACAAAGTACGCTGGTATGTAACGTGAATTTTAATGATGTCACAGCCCTAGTAAAAGATGAGGAAGATAATTTAATTTGCTTTCTTGGAAAGGTCAGTACTCCTGAGATGAAATTTCCCCTTAGGGTATCATTGGCCCCCTTCTTTCTGGTTCTCCCTTTGTCTGAGAAGCAAGCATTTATATTTAAAACCAAACGTATCTGCTCGCTCCTTCCTTCCTTCCTTCCTTCCTTCCTTCCTTCGTTCCTTCCTTCCTCTCCCCCTGCCTCCCTTCCTTCTTTCATTCATCAGAAAACTGGATCAGCTGGGGAAAAGAAAAAAAAACTATAATGGGGAAGACTGTTTAAAACATACTGTACATTTTCAGTAACAAAAACACATTTAGTTAATTTATTTATTATTATTATTATTTATGGCATTTTACCCCGCTCTTCTCAACCCCCAAGGGGGGACTCAGAGCAGCTTCCAAAAGGCATAATTTGATGCCTACATGACAATCGCAGTATAAAACACAATATAAAACCCTCCAGCATTCGACACTAAAAATACATTAAAATACAATTATATTCACACATCCTATGCGTTCACCTATGTTAAAAACAGTGTTCCAATATAAAACAATATGTGTGGTCGCTGTAGATCCAAGAAAAAATATCTGAACACAGAGTTTTCCAAAGTAGTAAAGTATTAAATGTTTACTCCGAAGAGCATCAGGCAAATTAAATATATAAACCCAAGTCGGGTGCCAGAACAAACTCAATCCCACAGCTGAAGTGGTACACATCAAAGGTAACATAAATCAAAGGTAAGTTCACCAGTTCGCAAATGGGAAAAGAGGTCGGAGTAATGCCGCTATAGGTGTTGTATTCCACCCCGATGGGTATTTGTAATCCCACCCCGATGGGTGTTTGTAATCCAGTAAGGATATTGGAGGCAAACACGCCGTGAACCACAATCACGAGCTCAGTGGCTTCCCCAATCCGGAGATGTTGGTTATGCGGGTGGTGTTTGCAGAGTCTTCTGGCCGACAAGGACACAAGTGTACAGGGTCCCATCTCGTTTCCTCCCCCTCACGGGTCTTTTCAAGGCCAAAGTAACGATCCTCACGTAGCACATCCCAAGGCAGGTGGCGAGAATCTTGGAGAGAGGTTTTCCGGTGTAATCCACCTCAATAAGTGGGACAAATGCGCATTTGCCCCACCTATTGAGGTGGATTACACCGAGAACTTATCTCCAAGATTCTCCGCCGCCTTGGGATGCGCTACGTGAGGATCGTCTTGGCGTTGAAAAGACCTGTAAATAAACGAGATGGGTCCTGTGCTGTCCTGTGCTCCCCGGATGATCTTAAAGTACGAGGTGGGACGTAGCGGCAGATGCGTTCGGACAAGTAAGCTGGGCCAGAACCATATAGAGCTTTAAACGTCAACACCAGTACTTTAAATTGAGCCCGGAATTGGACCGGCAGCCAGTGGAGCTGACACAACAGGGGGGTGGTAAGCTCCCTGTATGTAGCTCCAGTTAGTAGTCTGGCTGCCGCCCGTTGGACTAGTTGTAATTTACGAACTGTCTTCAAAGGCAGCCCCACGTAGAGAGCGTTGCAGTAATCTATTCGGGATGTGACTAGAGCGTGGACGACCATAGCCAGATCAGACTTCCCAAGGTACGGGCGCAACTGGTGCACGAGTCTTAACTGTGCAAAAGCTCCCCTGGCCACTGCTGAGACCTGTGGCTCCAGGCTCAGCGATGAATCCAGGATCACTCCCAAGCTGCAAACCTGTGTCTTAAGGGGGAGTGACCCTATGCCCTGTTCGGCCTTTCGACTGACGAGGAGGACCTCTGTCTTGTCTGGATTAAGTCTTAACTGTGCAAAAGCTCCCCTGGCCACTGCGGAGACCTGTGGCTTCAGGCTCAGCGATGAATCCAGGATCACTCCCAAGCTGCGAACCTGTGTCTTAAGGGGGAGTGACCCTATGCCCTGTTCGGCCTTTCGACTGACGAGGAGGACCTCTGTCTTGTCTGGATTAAGTTTCAATTTGCTAGCCCTCATCCAGTCCGACACAGCAGCCAAGCACCGGTTCAAAGTCTGGACAGCCTCCTTGGTGACAGGTGGGAAGGAGTGACAGATCTGAACGTCATCTGCGTACAGATAACACCTTACTCCGAAACTCCGGATGATCTCTCCGAACGGTTTCATGTAGATGTTAAATAACATCAGGGACAGAACTGAGGGACTCCACAAGACAAAGGTTGCGGAGCCGAACAGGTGTCACCCAATAACACCTTCTGGGTGCGACCTTCCAGAAAGGATTGGAGCCACTGCAATGCAGTACCCCCAAGCCCCATATTTGCAAGGCGACCCAGAAGGATACCGTGGTCTATGGTATCGAAAGCCGCTGAGAGGTCCAGCAGAACCAACAGGGACACACTCCCCCTGTCGAGTTCCCGGCGTAGATCATCTACCAAGGCGACCAAGGCTGTTTCAGTACCATGTCCCGGCCTAAAGCCAGACTGTGCCTGATCAAGATAATCAGTGTCTACCAAGAATCCCTGGAGTTGCGAAGCCACCACACATTCCATGACTTTGCCCACATAGGGGAGATTGGAAACTGGCCGATATTTCACTAATTGAGTGGGATCCAGTGATGGTTTTTTCAACAGCGGTTTTATCACAGCTTGCTTTAAGCTGGCTGGAATTTTGCCCTCCTGTAAGGAGGCATTAACCACCACCTTCACCCACTCTGCCAAACTACCTCTGGCTTCTTTGATCAGCCAGGATGGGCAGGGGTCTAGGATGCATGTCGTGGGCCTCGCCTCTCCAAGGATCTTGTCCACATCCTCGAGCTGAACCAATTGAAACGAATTCATTAAAACCGGACAAGCGGATGATCGTGTCACATCCCCAGAGACCGCTGTTAAAGTGGTATCGGAACGGATCAGCGCCACTTTGTCTGCGAAGGCCCGAGCAAACTCCTCGCAGCGTACCGGCGAGCCGTCAGGAATCTCGCACTGTGGCGGATTTAGTAGTCCTCTGACGACTTGGAACAGTTCCGCTGGACGGTTTTTAGCAGCGGCCACCTTGGCCGCAATGGATGTTTTTTGTGCAGCCTTCGTTGCTGCATCATACATCCTCAAATAAGGGACCAGACGTGCATGGGCTGATCCGCTCCGCTTCCGACGCCACACGCACTCTAGCCTCCTCTTTTTTCGCTTCATCGCTGCCAGCTCCTCAGTAAACCAAGGAGCTGGTTTAGCTAACGATTCTGCTCTTGAGCTTTTAGAATAATTATCACATTTCACATTATAATTGAAGATTAAAAAAACCAGAAAGACACCTGAAATCTATTATTATTATTATTATTATTATTATTATTATTAGGAACACAACAAGATGAGTTCACAGCAGACAAGATCACTCTGCTGGTTGTTGTATTGGATCACATGTCGGACAGTTCCAAAGTGTCTAGGACTGTGATGTATCGGCGAATAATGTGTGCAGATCCCAGTAGGGTGGTCTTTTCATCTGACAGATGGCAATTTTGTCAGGACCAATTATGTTTTAAGTGCAGGCCAAAGTCTTTAGGCACTGTACCCAGTGTGCCGATCACCATTGAGACCACCTTTACTGGCTTGTGCCAGAGTCTTTGCAATTTGATCTTTAAATCCTCATATCGTGTCATATTTTCCAGTTGTTTCTCTGCAATCCTGCTGTCACCTGGGAATTTTCCGTCACTTTTTCCGCCTTGTGATCCCACCAGTTCTTTGTCACAGGCAGATGGTATTTGTGGCACAAGTTCCAGTGGATCATCTGAGCAACGGTTTTTATGCCTCTCCTTGTAGTCTGTCTGCACAATCTTCTTGCAGCAGCTGAGGATATGATCTATTGTTTCATCTACTTCCTTGCAGAATCTACATTTGGGATCTGTCATCAACTTTTCAATTCTGGCTTTGATGGCATTTGTTCTAATGGCTTGTTCCTGGGCTGCCAGAATCAGGCCTTCCATCTCCTTTTTCAGATTTCCATTTGTGAGCCACATCCATGTTTTTTTCTTTGTCAATTCGGCTCTCCATTTTCCCCAGGAACTGTCCATGGATGACCTTATTTCACCAGTTTTCTCTTTCACTCTGGATTGTGTTTTTACAGTATTCACTCTTTGTCTTTTGCACTTTAAGCAGTTTACT
>JARBWK010002418.1:0-15140 GCA_030556195.1 Anolis apletophallus
AAACCCACTGTTTTGACTGCTGTTTGGTCTCCGGTGTGTTGTGGTAGATCCATGTTTCGTCACGATTCTGAACCGGCGCAAAACTCCATCCATATTACAGTTGAACAAACAATCCTGCGAAATTGTCACGAGTGCGTTTGTGGTTGATTGTGAGCAAATACGGCACCATCTTATGGAAAGCTTTCTCATACCCAAGTGATCATTTAAAATTGAAACCACTGAGCCATGTGAGATGCCTATGGCTTCCACCTCCTCGCACTTTCAATCTCCGATCGGCCAACACCATATCATGAATTTTTCAATTGTTTGGTGTAGAGACCTTATCTGGGCGCCCAGAACATTCAGCATCTTCCGTGCTTGGCGGCCACAACAAAAAATTCAGTAAACCACTTTTTACCATTGAAATTGATGGTGCAGAGTCCCCATAGTATTTGTCAAGCTTAGCCTTGGTTTGAGTGATGGTTTTTCTGCAAAAAAAGCTTAATGAGCACACGAAATTCACTTTTTTCCATTTTCTCCTCAAATCACGTAGTAGTCTGCTATCAATGGCTGTCAAACACAAATTAAATGATGCAGATTGTTCAAATTTTAACAGGAGTCAACTGACAGATGCCTGTTGACAGGAGCAATGTTGCCTTTTCAGGTAAGAGGTGGGAAATTCAGAAAGTCACAGACTTATTGACCCGCCCTCGTACCATTGAGCTAGAATTGCCAATTCTTTCATATTTTCATTTCTCTCTATGATTATGAAAGCTGGTCAGCAAAGAAAGTTGATAGGAAAAGAATCAACTCATTTGAAATTGGTACTGTGTTAGAGTTCTCTGTTGTTTGTGCACAAACAACAGCGACACGCAGGATTTTTTGTGAAAACAAAGACCACAGCTTGTTTATTGGTGACAGCTGAAACAGAATTGGCAGCCATACATGGGTCTTGGATCACAGCATCAGGCAGCCCAGCTGCTGGCTTGATGACACTAAGATGGGAGCCTGTCAGCAAGCTGGAGCTATTCTTTCAGCAAGAATAGTCAAAGGCAGTCCAAGTCATGACAGTAATTTGTCCATACAGAGGGCAAGTATAAAGATATGGTGTTTAATCAGGGGGGAGAATGTATTTAGTAAAACCCCAAATGAATCAAAATTATCAAAACTGCTGCCACCAATATAAAGAAATCTGTCTTATTTACTTAAGGATTTAAACTGCTCTGAGCTGGAACGCTCTCCTGGCTGATAAACCTTTTGAAAACCCTCTGGCTACCACCAAAGTTATAACCAACTAGCTGTACCCGGCACGCGTTGCTGTGCCCTATTTAGGAGATGTGAGAAAGTATGAGTATGTAAGGGTTGGAATTGATGTTAGTTATGGTCTTGGTGTGTGTGTGCATGTCTATATATGTATATGTGCGTGTATATGTGTGTGCATGTTTATGTGTGTATGTATGTGTGTGCATGTGTATATGTGTGTATGTATGTGGGTGTGCATGTGTATATTGGTGTGTGCATGTGTATATATGTGTATGTATGTATTTGTATATGTGTGTATGTACATATGTGTGTGAATGTGTGTATATGTATATATGTGTGTGTATTTGTATGTGTGTATGTGTGTGTAAGTGTTTATGTGTGTGCATGTGTCTATTGGTGTGTGCATGTATATGTGTGTGTATGTATATGTGTGTATGTATGTATATATGTGTGTGAAAGGGGGAGGAATGACATGGGAGAGGGTGGAACGTGGTGAAGGATGGGAATGGGAAGTGGAGGGAGAGGGGCTGGAGAATGGGGGAAGTTAAGATTAGTAGAGGAAGGAGGAAACTACAAAAAGGGAAGAGTGGGTTGGGGTTGGAGTGGCATAGAAGTGTGTGTGTTTGGGGGGGGTGAGACGGGAAGGGAGGAAGAGGTTTGCCCTGGCCTAGGAGAGAGAAGCCTCCCTCTCCTTTCCCCATTCCTCGAAGGGAGAAAGCATTGTGGGGAATCGAAGCAGGGAGGCGAAGAAGGTCTTGGAGGGGAAGGAGAAGCAGCAGCGCACATTTTACGGGCCGCAGCCTCAACTTTGGCGGGGGAATTCTGCCTTTCCTGCTCCTGGGAAGCCCCATAAGGCAAAACCCCCATAGCCACCACGCCTAGTGGCTCTTGCGGGGCACTCAGCCACCCCCACCCACCCACACAAACATCCCCTCGCCCCCAGTCCTCGCTCATCAGGTTCCTGGGTCCAGGAGTGGCTGGAAGGCGACAGAGGAGGAAAAGCCAGCAGAGGAGGCACCCACGATGCCACCCAGGTTCAGAAGCGCCGGGGAAACAGCGGAGGCAGCAGACACGGCCACGGGACTACATTTCCCAGAAGGCCCCGCACGGCGACTTCCTGTTCCTTCGCCCTCCTCACCATTGAGCCGTGCGGGGCCTTCTGGGAAATGTAGTCCCGTGGCCGTGTCTGCTGCCTCCGCTGTTTCCCCGGCGCTTCTGAACCCGGGTGGTGCCGTGGGTGCCTCCTCCGCTGGCTTTTCGTCCTCTGTTGCCTTCCAGCCGCGGGGGACACGGCGGAGGGCGTCTCGAAGGTTCAGGGTGAGTGGGGAGAGAGGGAGACGGGATGGGTTGGTATGTTGGGGGGGGAGGTGGTTTTGGAGTGCGCCTGCGCGATTCTCCCTGTGTTCTGCGCTCGCGGCCAGCGTAGAACGGGAGACAATGGGCGGTTTTGGGGGGCGTGTTGTTGGGGGGTGGGAAGGTAGGGAGGTGGGTTTTTTTGTGTTAAGGTAATACCTCGTGGTCTGGGGGAATGTGTGTCGTTGGATTGGTGTTTGTGGGGGGCCTAGTTTGGCCGTGCATAATGTCCTTTGCACGACCACTCGATTTTTATATATATAGATGTTAAGCCTTTTGGCTCACTAGAGGTCTCTTAGGCCAGAATGCACTGGACTAGCATTCAAGCCTGTGATCTAAGGTAAAATGGAAGTGTTTTCCCTTCACAAAAGGTATGCTGCCCCTAATGGACTCTGGACTGCTGCAGGAACAGATTTTCAAAACCCTTTTGACAGAGGCACACTTGAGGCTTGTGTTTTGAACAATAAAACACTAAAGTTTATTTGAGAGAACTTTCATAAATAGTTAACAAGCTTAGTGGTTTCAAGAACTTGGCAGGAACGTGTGTGATTACTTTAAATTCAGTACAAGTCTTTGCTACAAAGTTCACTCTCCTCTCCCTCCAACCAGTTTACTGACAGGACATAATGTCTCTGTCTCATATACCTTAACTGCTACCGAAAGTCCACCTTAGGATCTATCTAAACTGAACCTCTACACCAGTGTTTCCCAACCGCTGTGCCGCAGCACACTACTGTTCCATGACGGATCATCTGGTGTGCCGTGAAAATGTCTCTCCCCCCCCCCCCCCCCATTTCTTCCCCCTCCTGCCTGTTGCTGCAGCTTGGGGGAGGGGGAGGGGGAGGAAGAAGGGCCGGACGGTGGCAGCAAAGAAGAAGAGGCTGGGGCACCGCCTCCTTCAGCCGTCTCCCCTCCGTGCGCCAGCCAGCCGGCCCATCTCAGCTGCCATGGAGGGCCTGGGCACCTTGGGGAGCCTCGGAAGAAAGGCTCCTCGTAGGGCCCAGGCCCTGCCTGAGAGTCAAGTTTGGCCGCCTCACATCTTCCGCCGAGCCCAGCAGGAGACGTGAGCCAGCCAAACCCGGCTCCCAGGCAGGGCCTGTTCCCCAGGCTCTCCCTCCACTTGTGAGGGAGACCTGGGGAAACGGAGCACATCACGGGCCCTGGCTGCTTCCAAACCCACGTTTTGGAAGAAGCCAGGGCCTGAGAGGCATCTCCTCCGTTTCCTTGCGGGGAGCCTTTGTCCCGGTTTGCGGCTCCACCAAGCCTGGCGGAGCCGCAAACCGGAGAACAACTCCCAGCAGGGCCCCCCCTCCCTCCTCCCCCTTCTCTTTGGTGGGCGCAAAACCGCTCTCGGCCTCCCTCCAGCTCCCTGTCTATTTTCCCCAAACTCCATCTGTGTTCACTTTTGGGCATATTGAGTATTCATGCCAAGCTTGGTCCTGATCCAACATTGTTTGAGTCCAGAGTGCTCTCTGGATGTAGGAGAACTACAACTCAAAACTCAAGGTCAGTTAACTATATGTATTACGGTGTTAGCGTGTCATTTTGTGTCATTTTGATTGGTGGTGTGCCCCAGGATTTTTTGAATGTTAAAAGTGTGCCTCGGCTGAAAAAGGTTGGGAAACACTGCTCTACACTATTCTCACTTCTATTCGCCAGCTAATTTCTGCCAGCCACCTGAATCTCTTTCAGGTCTCTTCTTACTATTCTACACTAACCCTGAACCCTTTCTTCTAAACACTTTCTCTAAAACCCCAGACTCCAACTGCCTGACGTATTTCAAAGGCCTTTACCTTAAGGTTTTCTCTCCTCCCCCAGCTAGACTCTACCTCTTTCCTTAACAGCCAATCCTTACTCCCTCTTTTCCCTTCAGGTTGGATTTAGCCACGCTCCCTATTAGAAAAGGGAATATAAAATGGATGCTCCCATTTCATCTAACTAAGATAGCTGTTAAGGTTTTTTGGGCCTAGCTTTTCATGCTTTCTACCAGCCTTGCAAGTATGGGATGGCTACAGCAAGGCATGAGGATAATCTAAATAGTCCATTCGAAAGGTCAATAACAAGAAGCTCACCAAATGTCCGAAACACAAAGTCTAAAGTATGAATAAAGATTATTGTCTGAAACACCTGGTACCCCTGCAAAAGTCCTTACAACTGCAAGCTCCTTTTTTGAGCCAGCCAATTGGGCCTTTGCAGCTGGATGACATCAACCCTAAGCTGAAGCCGGGTGAGGAAGAGTTAACTCCTGCTCTTTCTCCTGAAGTGCCTCATCCTGCCTCATTCTGCCCAGAAACGGCTGCCTCTATTCTTATTCCTATTCTTCTCCAGCTCAGCAGTAGCAATTTCTGCAGTGTCGGCCTGCTCATCCACCTTGGGCTCAGATTCTGCTACTGGGAGGAAATCCTCCTCCTGATCATCCTCATCTTACCCCCATAGTCTTGGCATAGCCACTGGATAGCTCCAGATGACTCTGCCTGGCTAGGGTGGCATTGAGTAAAAGGGTGTAGCACAGGTTCCCATCCAATGCCGCTCTGGGATCCGGGATCCCCACAGGACCACATTCCTAAATGGATGACCCTTCCTATGGGGCGAAGAACAAACCAGAAGTGTATCCAGGGACCACACCAACCCCCTCAAGTTGTGATGAAGTCTTCATTCCGGTCTGCCTAAGCTATTCAATCAGATCAAGCCACAAGGCTCGCCCCAATTGGTGGGCTCTACTCTGCAGGCTACGAGCACGTGAATGCTCAGGGCTCACTTGGAAGGAAGAGCCCAGAGAAGATGAAGGGTACCCACCACCGCAATTACTCTGCCAGTAAGTCCGACAGGAAATATAAGGGTGGACTTACTACATAGACAAATTGTGTCCTCAAAAAATCAGACCTGAATTATCCCCAGAAACAAAAATGACTAGACTGAAGTTTTTGTACTTTGGCCATATCACGACAAGCCAGGACTCACTAGAAAAGACAATAATGCTTGTCAAGTGAGAATGCCTTGAAGGCTAAAACCAGAACACTTTCAAATTTTAGCCACACGCTACTCCTGCACATTAGCTGCGCTGTTCCAAGAAAAAAGTCAAAAAGAACATTTTTAAGAGAAAACCCAAAAAGTCCCTGTGTTCATTTCATTTGAATACAAAGTGCTCCTCTTGTTTTCGATTTCCATTCCCAGAGCCTGCAAAGCAATTTCAGAGCTGAATTAAAAGGCATAATGGAAGCGAGTCAGACGTCAAACGCTTGTCGCTCAATACTGTGTGCTTGCTGCTCTCCTTGGTAAGTGCTCATTAAAGTGCTGTGTGACTTATATAACTGGATTAGTAAATGCTTTGATAAGGCAGGTGAACATTTAAATCTCCCACACATACTGTACACACGTGCATGCAAACTCATATACATTGGGACAACTCTGATTAATTCTATTGACTTAATTTTATACATCTACACAATCTAGTGGACTAAACCTGAAACATGATTAGAGGTGACTCAGGAGAAACAGAGACATTTGCCTTTTCCTTGAGCCAACAATGCCAAGGGGTGCATCTATTCAAGTGGTTCCCAATCTGTGGTCCACGGACCACCAGTGATATGCAAGAACTAAAATATGGTCCACAGCCTTACTGTTACTACACCGTTGCAACAAGAGCAACTGGTCTTGTGAAACCCTCTTATAGTGCCAAAGCTAATTAAATATGGATTTCTGTGAGCAAGCAGATGCTGACTACTGGGTGGCATATTTATTTACTTACTTACTTACTTACTTACTTACTTACTTACTTACTTACTTACTTTATTTATATTCCGCTCTTCTCACCCCGAAGGGGACACAGAGCGGATTACAGGTACACATACTACCAGACAATTCCTGCTGTTTTTCACATGCACAACATATAAACGAACAGAGGCAAACTCTGGCCACCATGGGGAGCCGACGCACTCCTCAACTCTTAACCTCCCTTGTTGTCCCTTTCCGCATTCCTCCGCTTCCTGGCATTCTTTTAATGGCATCATAATTCAGTCAAAATTTGCCTCCCCACTTAATGTGGTACCTTAATCTCCTACTTGACAGATACAACTGTCTTTCGGGCTGCAAAGGTCAACAGCAGGCTACACTTAAAGGTCGAGCACCCACCTCAACCCGGGCAAGCCTCGAACTCATGACCTACTGATCAGAGAGATCTTATGCAGCTGACACTTAGCCAGCTGTGCCACATTCCCAGTGCATATGCTCTGTATCCAACACTAGAGCTAATGTGGTCTATGCAATGCAATTTTCTGAATCAGCACCCTAAATAACCAAACCTAAAGTTGACCAAAAACTGATTCGTAACCCATTTGGTACTAACATTGGAGAGTGGTCCCTGGTCAAAGTGGTCCCTGGTCAAGTTGTCCCCGGTTTTTTAAAAAAGATTGGGAACCACTGATCTACACTGTCAAATTAATGCAGTTTCACACCACTTTATCTGCCATGGCTCAATGCTGTGGGATCATAGGAGGCATAGCTTCACATAATTTACAGCCTTCCCTGTCAAAGGGTTTTGGTGACTCAGCACACTACAAATTCCAGAATTCCATTGCTTTGAGCCACAGAAGTTCAAATGGAGTCAAAATGCATGCATTTTGCACTGAGGTGATTCGGCTGCCCTTTGGCGTTTCACTGCTTTGAGTTTCTTTAAGAGGATAAAAGTGGTATATAGGTGATAGTGATGGTGATGGCAGTGATGATGATAATATGCCAAGGAACCCAGGGCTGACCTGAATCTACAAGATTTGAGCACGGCTGCTAAGGATAGAGGAACTTGAGCATCTCTTATTCATAGGATCACCATAAGTTAAAGTCAACTGGATAGCAGTTAACAGTCAAAAATAGAATTTTTAAAAATTAATGTATTGCACCCTCCATCTACTCCTAAAAATTGTCAAAGCTTTGGGAAGTTTCCTATATGGGCTACACCTCCCACATTTGCCACAACCAGTAACTTTAACCAGCTCCTTTGTAGCTCCAAAGGCAAGGTTCAGAAACTCTGAATAAAAATGAAATTTCAATTCAAATAAAAAAGGATGTTTAGATGTATCTCTTGCCTTCTTCCTAATGACTCACAGAAACCTACATTTGGACCTTTCCAACCTTTGCTGGCCTTCTGAACAGATTATTATCTTATGCATGGCATAGGAAGGCACAGAAGGTATTCTGCGCATGTGCAGAAAGATCTCAATACATCCCTGAGATTGTGAGACAGGAAGGAAATCCCACGCTCAGACTGAACCTCAAATCAGGACAAATCGTGTGCCTGGGTCGGAGTGGGAGTATGTCAGATTTCACCCTCATCTGCCTCAGGGGTCCCCCTTTTTTCTGACTCACACAAAACTCTGGAGAAACGAGCAGCGAAGGTGCACGATTAGTAACACCAGGTGGGCACTGGCGTGGGGTGGGAAGCATCAGCATATTCCCCACACCTTGATCTCAGATATACATCTACTTGCCATTCCTCACTCTTCATAACCAATTCCGTCTTGCTGAGCCCACATACCCACCACTTTGTCAGAGAGTCTGGTTAGGTCTCCTTGCCAGCTAAGAAGCTGCTATTTCAGATCCCCCACATGACGTTGTCAATCCAGCTCATGGCAGATTTTCGTGCTTCGGTATTTTCCTTCACTGTTAAAAGTCACAGCAGTATCTCTTCAATGATCCTCGTTTTCCCCCCTACTAATCAGCTTATCTAGAGGCTGGGCAGTTACCCATGTAGGAGAAACCCAATCAAAATAAGGCCTATGTCTAAGGTTATCAAGCCAGGGCATGCCACCTAAGATCTCTCTTGGAGAGAAAATGGAAAATCAGTTCAACAAAGAAATAAATGTTATTTCAGTGCCAGAACCTAAGATTTAAAGATCCCTTGTGAAATTACTTCTGGTGATATTACAAGGAGCCAGTTTGGTGTAATGTGTTGGATTATGACTCTGGAGACCAAGGTTTGATTCTCAAGCTGGTAACGGAAACTCACTGAGTGACTTTTGGGCAAGTCATACTTTATGATCCTCAGAAGAAGGCAATGGCAAACCTCTTCAGAATAAATCTTGCAAGAAAATCCCATGGAGTTCATGCCGAAGCACAAATTCAACCCCTGATCTCCAGAGTTGTAGTCCGACTCTCCAACCCCTTCAACATGTTTTCTTTGAGAATTTAAATACTCCCTCCTTAAACCGCAAACCCCAGTCTTCCGTATGATGTTGTCAGGACAGTTAAAGTGGAATCACTGTGCGCCATGTGAAAAGTCCCCACCTGATAGGACTTTGCTATGACCTACCTCCCACCACCTTCTCCTTCTTCAATGTGATAGCTCCCCCCTCTCTCCCCAGTATGGCTGTTGAATGACTGTTGAAAAATGGGAACCCCTGCTTTCCGTTAATCACTAAATGGCAAAGCATGTACTTGACTTCGTCAGCTACTACACCAGGGCAGGTGCTGAAAAACAGAATGCATCTCAAGTTAGGAAGTATTTGGCCATATATAAATGGCCAAAATAAATGAACTCATCAGTTAGCTGCTTCGGGAAAACCAAATGACGATGGAGTTCGATTCGCAGCAGAAGTGCTGCATCCAGCTGTTAATAATAATAATAATACTTTATTACTTGTGAGTCGCCCTCCACCAATGGTGCTCCGGGCGACTTACATCCTTTAAAAACACAGATACATCAATTAAAACAGCAGATATGAGCCGTAAAAGGCTCTGCCATCCATCCAGTTCAGTCCCCGAAAGCCTGGCGGAAGAGCCAGGTTTTCAGGCCAGCCAGAAATCTGGCCGGGGCCAGTGTGGCCCTGAGCGCAGGCGGGAGCGAGTTCCAGATCGTAGGGGCCGCCACCGAGAAGGCTCTTCTACGGTCTCTGTCAGCCGGGCCTCTCTCACCCCAGGGACAGCTAACCGGACGCCGTTTTATTACGCGTGTGGTCTTTCGCAGCGTTGGTCCGTCAGCTGATCGCCCAGGTAGGCTGGTCCCATTTTTGCCGAGCTTTGAAGGTTATCACCATGAGTTTGTAGATCGCTCTAAGCTCAATGGGTAACCAGTGAAGATCTTTTAAAATTGGTGAAATATGGCTCCTGGCCGATACCCGGAGATGAGTCTGGCCGCTGCATTCTGGATGAGTCTCAACCTCCGAGTCGTGGCCAACGGTAGGCCCACATACAAGGCGTTGCAGTAGTCAAGACGGGAGACCACAGTGGCGTGAATCACCGTCCTCAGCGCCTCTGGTGGTAGATAGGGGGCCAACCGTCGGGCCCTACGGAGGTGGAAGAAGGCACCCTTAGCAGCGGCCTGGATCTGAGCCTCCATCGTCAGTTTCTCATCCAAGAGTACTCCTAAGCTCTTTACCGCCGGGGCTACGGACAAGGGCTCGCCCTCAAAGGGTGGTAGTGGAGAGTGGGGGTCGGGTCGGCCGGGCCAGAGGATCTCCATTTTCGCTGGGTTGATCTTTAGCCTGTGTGCTCTGAGCCAGCTTGTGACCGCCTTCAGCCCCGGCTAAAGCTTTGGCACCGACAGCACCCTGGGTCGAGCTTCAGCAGCAGCTGCGTGTCATCGGCATATTGATAACAGTTGAAACCGTAGCTTCTAGCGATACGCCAGGGGCTGGACGTAGATGTTAAAAGGGTGGGGACAGGATGGCACCCTGCGGAACCCCACACTCCAGCCCACATTTCCTGGAGACCTGGCCCTGCCACTTTCGACCGCGCGAGCGCGACCGCAGAAACGATCCTAGCCAGGTCAGGGCCTTGTCTTGATCCCAGAGGCCGCCAAGCGGCGGTAGCAAATCATGATCAACGGTGTCGAAGGCCGCGGTTAGGTCAAGGAGGACTAGGGACTGCCGAGCCCCCTCCGTCCAACTGGCGGCGGATGTCATCTGTGATTGCTACTAGGACGGATTCGACGCCGTGGCCCGCTCGGAAGCCTGACTGAAACGGGTCTAGGCCCCCAGATCGGTCCAAGAAGTCCCGCAGCTGGTTTTCCACTGTAGGTAATGTAGGTCTAGGGAACACAGGATTTACTCCAGAGCTTCCAGGAAGCTCCTGAGTGACCTCAGACTTCCAGAGGTTTGATCAGGATGGATTCACATATCTAACAAACCCACTTCTACATTGCTACTAGCAAGCAGTTCCTTGCTAGATGCTTGCTGTTGACCTTGTTTCTGGTGAGGTCGGACCAAGGCACCCAACAATGTGACCACAAATATTAGGTCACCAGCAACCCCATACCAGCAATGACAGCCCCAGTGCACCCTCAGACTAGCTGGTCATGTGGACAGCCAAAAGGCCCTGGGAACATTTCTGGGTCATATTGTAGCAGCTCCAGAACACTTTAACCTAGCTTAATGAAGTAAGTGTAGACACTGCCTTCCATGATGTTCTTGACCAACTGAGACATGGATTCAAGGAACCTCCTTTAACTGTTGGTATGTTTGAGATCTGGGTCATATCTGCCTTGTATTCTGGTTCCTTTTCCCCTAAAACCGGGGGGAATCCTTGACTTGATTTCCAGGCGAGGCATCTGTCGCAAGTTATTTTCACCCTAGACATGCGATGTGGGTGTCTCTCAGCCTTGCTCTAATTTCTAAGCAGAAGCTTTTCAAAATTAGGTAGGGGGTGGAAATTAGCAGTGCCTGGATTGAAGGACAAAGAAGGCGAAAAGGCTGGGGAAAGGCAATAATGAAGCCAGAGGAAATTAAATTTGTATTCCAAAGCCATTATAATTTGGCAGAAGAATGCACAGTAGCCAGTTCTCATAATCCTAAATGAAAAATTGATATTTTGTGGGAGTCACAAGAAAAGACAATAGGAAGTGAGGAAGGCCACATTCCAGGTGGATAGGCTCGCTGATGGAAGCCATATCTCTGAGTTTGCAAGGCCTGAACAGTGTTATTGATAAAAGAGTGACTTGAAGATCTCTCATTCATGGGGTCATCATAAGTTGACTTGGCAACAACTAAGCTAGTGTGATACAGCGGTCTGAAATTTGGATCAAGGCCCTGGAAAACCAGGGTTCAGAAACAGGAATCCATTGAGTTTTCTCAGCCTCAGAAGAAAGCCATCGCAAACCTCATTCTTTGAGAGTCAGTTTGGTGAAGCAGTTTGACTTCTTCTGCCTTCAGGCCCTAAAAATGGGCTTTAAAAGGATGGACATTGCAAGCTATGGCCCTGAAGGTAGAGAGAAAAGTCAGTCCCACATACAGGGAGACCTGAATATCTTTAAGAATGAGTGTTAGACTCAAAAATAGTGAACCAAACAAGGTTTATTGAATACAACCAGTGAAAATGCTGGTGGCCCAAAATGCTTAGTTGGTTGCAAAGGAAGTCCTTGAAAAAGGAAAGCTATCACTTGCCTCTTTGTTTGCAGAGTGATGGTACTCTTTTTGATCCCAGGTATCCTGTTGCTCTCAAGGCTTTTGTAGACCCATGAAGTTCTGTAAAAACCCCAAAATTTGCAGTCTCTGTTGAGGACAGGTCCTCCTTTGCACTGCAGGCTTGGTTGAGAGCAAAGGAAGGTTAATAGCAGTGAACTAAGTTGCTTTGTCCCAGCTGGCTTAGATTCCACCTTGCTATGCCCATGTGGTCTCTGGAATGGAGGCAGAAAGGAAGTCCAGCCCCTTAGGTAAACTCTGGAAAAGGGAGGAGTTAAGGGCCGTGACACCAAGTTTGGAGCCAAGACACAACTCTGCCCCTAAGTGCCCACATGGCCCATGCAGGTAAAGGGCAACCAAATACAAAATACAGATATAATACCAGCCCCATGGGGGCGCCACATGACTGCTGAATTGGGTCTCTAGAAGACCGAGGTTTGAATCCGAGGTTTGAATCCCTGCTCAGTCATGAAAACCCATTGGATGAAAACCCATACTGAGTTGTCCCCCCCCCCCCCCGGGGGGGTTGAGAAGGGCGGGTTAGAAATACAGTAAATAAATACTTCAAAGAAAGACAAAACGGTGTTGTCAAAGGTTTTCATGAGCAGAATCACTGGGTTGCTGTGAGTTTTCCAGGCTGTAAGGCCATGTTCCAGAAGCATTCTTTCCTGACATTTCACCCACATCTATAGCAAGCATTTTCAAAGGTTGTGAGGTCTCTTGGAAACTAGGCAAGTGAGGTTTATATACCTGTGGAATAATGTCAAGGATGGGAGAAAGAAATCTTGTGTTGGAGGCAAATCTGAATGTTGCAATTGGCTTGATTAGCATTGAATGACCTTGCAGCTTCAAAGCCTGGCTGCTTCCTGCCTGGGGGACCCTATTTTCGGGAGGCCCTGATTCTTTCCTGTCTGGAATTCCTTGTTTTCTGAGTGTTGTTCTCTATTTACTGTTTTGATTCTAGAATTTTTATAAAACAGAACTTTTCTGAATGAAACTTGGCAAACAAAGCCTAGAGAAGCTTGCCATCAGTCAAAAGACAACTTGAATGACCACCCTACTTAAAGAATAAGATAGAAACCTTCCTCCTGACTCCATTCATTAGGGAGTGCTTTTAAATGTGAAAGCATCCCGTCATTCGATCTGCCAGTTCTCATATTTCTTGCTATTGTCAAGTTCAGGTTACTTGAGTATAACTGAGGATATACAAAGTTCAAACTCACCTGCTCCAGGGACAGAAAGAAAGAGCTCCATCATGCCTAGGTCCCGAAGTAAGTGAAGGCCATCCTCCATCCATCCAAACTGCAGAGGAAGAGAAGAAGAGGCAGCATTTGTTGGACTGAATCCTTTCCTGCACTGCCGCCCTCTTTCCTTGTTGTGTCATGTCTTAATTAGGCTGCAAGCTTGAGGGCAGAAAACTGCTTTGTTGTTCTTTTGCCTATAATGTGCCATGTACATTGATTTCACAATATAAATAAATGATGAGAATGATAAGGAGGAGGATGTAGAAGTCAATTCCACTGGTGATTGGAGCATGAGGAAATGGCTTTCTATTATGTTGGGCCAGAAGAAATTACACAAATATCATGAAATAGCTCATATAGAATTCCAGTAACTTACATTATGTTATTCCAATACGTTGGATCGTGACCCAGACAATGATTTTGGAGTTACTGCTATTGCTACCTCTTTCCTTTGGCCACAAGAACCTAAAAAAGCGAATAGGTGCTTCTCCATATCTGTTTTGCTTTCCTGAAGATGAGGGTTCTCATTCTTGGAGTTCTCCTAGACTCATTGCTGAGCCTTGAACCCCAGGTCTCGGCAGTGGCCAGGGGAGCTTTTGCACAATTAAAACTTGTGAACCAGCTGTGCCTGTATCTTGGGAAGTCTGACTTGGCCAGGGTGGTCCACGCTCTGGTTACATCCCACTTAGATTACTACAATGCACTCTCCGTGAGGTTGCCTTGGAAGACTCTTTGGAAGCTCCAAATGGCCCAACAGGCAGCAGCGAGATTGCTCACCAGAGCGATGCACAGGAAGCAGACTTCCCCTCCCCCCATTGTGCCAGATCCACTGGCTGCCAATCTGCTACCAAGCACAATTCAAAGTGCTGGCTTTAGCCTGTAAAGCCCTAAAGGGTTCTGGCCCAGCTTACCTGTCCGAACGTATCTCCCCCCTATGAACCATTTCAAAGATTGAGATCATCTGGAGAGGCCCATCTTGGTACCGCCACCTTCACACGGTTTCAGCCCAGCTTACCTGTCCAAATGTATCTCTCTCTATGAGCCAGCTAGGAGGTTAAGATCATCTAGGAGGCTTTACTCTTGATCCCACCTCTTGGCAGGCCCAGCTGGTGGGGACAAGAGACAGGCTCTTTTCAGTGGTGGCTCCTCAGCTAAGGAACTCCCTCCCCAGTGATATTAGATCAGCCCCTTCTCTCATAACTTTCAGAAAAAAGGTGAAAACTTTGCTTTGTGACCAAGCCTTCAGCAACTAATACAGTGCAATAGATGACTTGGATTTATGTGTAACGATCATTGGAATGGCCCGACCTTGATTGCAGATAAAGTGATTTTATAGCTGTAAGTGGTATTGTTTATGTTTTAATTGCTTTTAACTTTATTTAGATTTTTAACTAAATGTTATTTAATTGTTGCATTTGTAAGGCATTGAATTTTGCCTCTGCTTTAAGTCACCTTGAGTCCCCTACGGGGTCTAGAAGGGCAGGATATAACTATAGTAAGTAAGTAAGTAAGTAAATAAATAAATATGTACACGGACACACATGCTTCTTTGGCCCCAGCCCCCTTTCCCTGATCATTCCCTGGCAGGTGGGGGTCTTCATCAGTGAGTAGCTGCCAGCAGTCTGAGGGGTGGAAAGCCAAGTGCTGAAAATGTGTTACTCGTTATTTCTATTCCTTCTGCCTTCTGTGAGGTGGCAGGGAATGCGAGGAGGAGATGGCTCAGTTTCCCCCATGTCCTCCCACTGCCTACCACCACCCACCTGAGATGCTTTTTTGGGATACTGGGGGAATACATTAGAAATGGAGCAAGTTGACAGCGGGAGTAGGATAGAATTATCAATTTAACATACTTTTCGATGAGCATCTCTCTCAATATCTGTCTGTCTGTCTGTTTGTCTCCTTTTCTCTCCCA